>BLKR01000642.1:0-102500 GCA_011170035.1 Teleogryllus occipitalis | reverse complement strand
TCAATACGAAAACAGACAAAAATATTTAAGGATACATTAAAAAGGTCTATTCGCGCACCAAATCTAAAACGACGATTTTCATAATAATACAGGATGAGGCAAAGAAATCAAATGACTCAGATAAAAATATCTTCTGAACGACCTCTACATATCTTATCAATGAGATCAAGAATACTCAGCCAATCTTTTACGGAATGTTCAGGAACGCGAATGAAGGCCCGAAGACCAATAGGAACGTAAAATGAACTTGCGGCAGCAAATTATTTCTCAAATAACGATAAAAGTAGATAAAATGACACAAAACACTTGATAGAATTATCATCACACTTATCTGGTCTTCATGGGACAGATAGACCATCGTAAATTATATATTGATTGATTGATTAGTCACTGTTTTCAGGCCCATTAATTACAATACTGGTCAGTTTTGTAAGCGTAATCCATTTTATATACACAGGGAGGTAGCGGCAGTATCAACAATTGATTCCCTTAGCCACCGTAGCCGGTCCCGAGAGATCTGAGCGTTATTATCCTTAATTACTTACATTTGAGATCATTTTATCTACTGTTGTATGGAACGAATTTGGAATAGAAAATGTAATAAATAATCAATATAAAACACAAATCTTTGAATATAAGCAATTTATTTATTACAAAATATAATTTTTAAATGAAAAATTAGAAAATTTTATGGCTTTTGAAAATGCTTTTGTTTCTAGGTAAGTACCTGACGGAAAGCCATATTGTAACTGAAGTCGTCAAACACCGTTTCAACAATTTTAATAGTCAGGAGGAAGCCGACAAATTCAAATTTTATTGAATATTTATTGGAGCCGTATCCAAATGAAAGGGTTTAAATTTCCGTTCCTAAAAGATCTTTATAATTTCGTGCGTTATTTTACGTTTCCAGAAGTGACTCATAGTGTAAACAACAGCAAGGGCAATTGAGCTTTGGGAGTTTTCCATGTATCACCTATAAAAGATAAAATATACTCTTGACTCTTATATTTATTCGATAGGATTTCTCAAAAAGAAAGGGTACTCTTTCTTTAAAACTGGTCAAAATTAAGCCCACGAATTCCGACGGGACTTCGTGAAACGGACGAAATCTTAGCCACTCACTTTTGTAAAACTTAGTTTAAACGAAGTAAAACAAAGTGTTAGGTTATCTTTTAAATTTTGGAGGTTTTGCCCTAGACCGGAAAGGAGTCAAGAAAATGCGATTTGTCAAAGTTCTAGAGAATTATCATAAATTTGAATTTTTTTTAGTTAAAGAAAAGCCATTTGGAACCGTTTCAAAACTGGAAGCGCGCTTAAAACCAGAACATTTTGTTATTAATAAAAATGATATATTCAATGAAATTGTATTAAACTGGTGGCAAATAATGTATATTTTTGCATAACTTATAGGTTTTGGTGACAAAATTGCATTTGTTTACATTTTTGTCTATTTTTTCCTCAAAAACACGTTTATTGAAGTAAAAATGATTAATTAATACAAAGTGTAAATTTTCTTTACAATTGAAGTAAGCATTTGCATGACCTTTACATGACTGACGGCCGGGAACAGGGAAGTGAAATATGTTGAGGCATAAAGTAAATGTACAATGAATAAACATGATACTTTGAGAAGATTCTTATCATAAGTAATATCACAGCACTTCGAGTGATATGTAATTTGAATATTTCACAAATTAACACAACACATGAGTAAAAGGGATAATTAAAATCACTGAAACTACAAAAAGTAAAAATATTACTCAAAACTCTCCGGATTTTTAGAATTTCTCATTCAGCTCTAAATTATCACTGCCTCCTGATATAACTTTTATCCAAGGAACGTATGAGTAACAGTTTAATGTAGAAAATGATTTCAAGTGTTTCAATTTTATGGTAACAACATTCAAAAAATAATTATGTTTCGATTGTGTGCTAACAAAACTACTTACAAGAACATTACAAAATTATTAAGGTTGTAGGAAGTTGAGTTTTCCATGTTTTGGGATTCCTATTTGTGATGGAAGACATAGAAGCTGAATTAGCAGCGGGTTTCGTTAATTTGGACTGGATATGTTCTGGATACATCAAAATATTTTCCTGTATACTTTTGGCTGTAACGTTCCACATAGTTTTGATAGCAAATTGTTTGTATTCTTCGCCATCAGATCTTCACATATTCATTGTCCAATCTTTCCAAATGTGTGTAATTTCTTCGTTTGTAGTTTGTGCTGTCAATTTTTATTTTCTTTCTTCACAAAGAACACACTTGAAAACACTTTCTTTGTTTCTTTTGCTGTTTTCGGCCCTGAATCTTTAATAATAGATTCTGTTTCACAATTTAAAACTGCCAAAACGACTCATTGTAAAATTATATTGATGCTCACAAGTTATTATGATCATAAAACAATTGCTACCGATAACAACAAAAAGGTAAAGAAAAAGTGATTACAGCGGAGTGCAAAATCGATAATCACATGAAGATTGACATCGGAGATTGGTTGAATTTGAATATATTCTTGCTTAGCGTTGGTTACGACACGGGTAACCATGAGTGAAATAATCAAATGAAAAAAGTACGCTTTTTGTATACTTGCCTTTCAGGTAATATTTTTAGCAAAAACATGCACCCATCATAATCTATGATGTGGAACGGTCTCTTTCGTATTCCAATACGTTTTGTGTGATAGAAAGCGCTTCCTAAGAACAGAAAATATTTACAATATTTTATGATAACCTGAGAGTTCTTAGTGAAAAAAATCTGCAGAAGTAGATAATCAATTCTTAATTTGCAGCTACCCTCTAACTTTATTGGGCAAAAGGATGTGAATGTCATTGCAAAATACATGCTTTAGTGTCCAAACGTTTCGTATTTTAAACATTCTACACATTTTCGTGGCATATTTTCATGCATATTGTAGGATCATTAACCTGAGCGGGAGACGGGGAGGTGGGGGAACCTGGCCACTCGAAAATTATGACAGGTGTCCGTAGCCTCACATGATAACATATTTTATTTCCTTAATAATATAAATACAATCCCTAACTTTACCCTTTTTATCTGACAATTTGGAATATTCTTCTATGAGATCCGGGACGAGGCTCTCTAAGCCATCTGGCAGCAGTACAAATGTTTTAATTTTAAGAACTCACCTGTCATCTCGTTTAATTGGAATAGTATTCTGACCTTTTATTAACACTTTTTTAAAATTTATATTTATCTGTTTTAATAAAAGCCGAGAATAATGTCAAAATAAATGGTTTAACATAGAAACATTTGTATTAATTCATTGAATCATTAAAGTTATGTCATCCTCTTAGTAATATGTTTTATTAATGTCTTAGTAAAATTTGTATGTAAATAAACGTCGTGCTTGTAAATAAAAAAAGTTAATGGGAAAAGGTTATTTATTTATTTATTATTTATTTTTTTATTGTACGAGATCGGTGGAAGAATCACTACAGTTTTGAAATGGAAAGGGTTACAAAAAATACAACCTAGAAAACAATTTTTTAATATATAAGTCAAGAAGCACCGAGATACTTGAAAATAAACTGGCTCAACACAACGTAACCCATTTTATACGTGAGTTAATTTAAAAGTGGACCCAGAAACGAAGTTGGACCTGCCCTATGTTTACGACAGAAGGCGTGCGCAACCTAACAGCCCTAGCCCTGAGCTTCGGAAGTGCACGAATGGTTTGTGCTACTGATTCTACATCTCCAACAAACCATCGATATTCCTAAACATCCGTTTTGGAACTGGATTGGTGAACATCGATTTAATTTCAAAGTGGTCTCGTTTGTTAATTTTTAATTGAAGCTTAACTGTCAAAACGAAGTAAAAAAAATCATCAGGGCAATTTACAAAACTTGGATTATCAGACGCGGTAATTAAAAAAGAATGTAGGCTTGTTTATTGACGAACACTCGATTTTGTTTATTTTTCACCCTTGTCCACTCGGTTTGAAGAACGCTCAATTAACGTTGTTTGGTTGGTGATCCGGGGCACGTGAACAACTTAGGTCATTAGGCCCGTAAGTGTAGTTCATGTGTATTTCTCGGGAGATGGAAGTGATCTTCCCCCGCTGGATGGCGAGATCCGGCGCCACACCTTCCGTCGGCTAGCGGGGTTTCCCCCTCACCAGGACTCTTCCACCAGCGGGGCACCGCCACAGCCGGGACAAGCTCTAAGCTCCCGACCGGTCTCCCGGAATATGTGGTAGTGTAGTGCATGTTAGTGTAAGTGTGTGTGTAAGGGGTGAGGATAGTACAAGGAAGAGGAAGGCAAGATCGCGCGCGGTCCGTTTGTTAGGGTACTGCTCCAGCATTCGCCTGGTGTTGATCGGAGAAACCACGGAAAACTACCGATCAGAGCAGCCGGCCGATAGAATTCTCCTCCAGACAGCGACTGAATTCGACCTAGGTGAAAAGCTAGTGTCGAGTATCCTGCCGCCGTCAGGACTCGAACCTAGGACCTCCCGCTCAGAGGCGCGTCCGTGGCCCGTTTGTTAGGGAACTGCTCCGGCATTCGCCTGGTGTTGATCGGAGAAACCATGAAAAAGTACCGATCAGAGCAGCCGGCCGCTAGAATTCTCCTCCAGACAGCGACTCAATTCTACCTAGCTGAAAAGCTAGAGTCAGGACTCGAACCTAGGACCTTCCGGTCAGAGTGACATCAGTTGATGCACTGAGTTCCCGCTCCCGGTCCCAATTAACGAATATTTGGAAATTATTAATGGATTTGTTACATTAAAAAAATATCGACCGCATAAAATTATCGACCCCAAAACGTCGATAATAAAAAACAAAAATTCGTATTCAAAACACGGATGTTCAATACATGACTGATCTTGTAACAAGATGGCCGCCGCGTGTGTTGTAGTTGTGCGCGCGGGGCGCGGGGCTGTGGCCCTCTGTGCGCGCGGGGCGCGCGGCGCAGCGGCCGGCGTGCCGCCTCGAGGAGTGGGGGGGGGGGGCGCATTCCTCACCGCCGCCGCCGCTACAGCCGCGTTGCGGAATCGCAGCCGCGGCGCGCCGCCGCTACAGCCCGGCCTGAAAACATCGACCGCGCGGCGCGGAGGCGACCTTGCCCAGGCGACCGGCTGCCGCGCTCCCACCTCAAAACATTCCTCCCGGACGAACGCACTGCGGCCTTCAAAAAGAGTCCGAAAGTAAACAAGGCCCGCGCAAAGCCCTAAACGCGTTTATTTGATAACTCAAATACCAATTCTTAATTATAGGACTAACAGAGGCAGATTTGTCACAACAGATGTTGGTGGTTGCTCTTACGGAAACGGCAAGTCTGTCTTCGAATCTGTGTACTTAACTATCACTAAAGTCTAGGAAAACAGAACCATTAACGTCAAATAGTGTTACAGGTCGCTCGTGATTGTTTTGGCGGAGTGAAGAATTGTTTTAGACATGCATTGAACGACTAGTCAGTAATTATCAGACGATTAAATTATTATAAATAGTGAAAGGATACTTAATATCTCATAAATATTTATATAGTCTGTTCGCATGCTGGGCATGCCATTTAAATATGGTTTCTCTCTCTCTATATTTTTAATATAATTAATTAGCATTCACAATATGATTGTTATTATTATTATTATTATTAATATCCATATATTTATTCTTATATAAAAGCATCTCTGTTATTTTTTTCTGCAACTGTTCGCCTGTGTTGCTCATGTATCTATTTAATAATATAACAATCTCATTTTATATCAATATTTCCTCAATAGTATATAGAATAGTCGGAGAGAATTAATAATATTTATTGTTCAACATTTTCCAACATATGGTATCTACCGATTATTACTCACTTTGTCATACGCAGACGGTCTGGCTGTTCGGATCAGCGATTTCTGGAAATTTTTGTCTACTGATAGAATTGTTTGATTGATTCAAACTACTATCAATTGATCAGCCTATTTTTCAAATAAATAAATATAATATTTATTCAATTATTCGAATAATAACGTATCCAATTATGAACTCGTTTTAGAGGGATATTTAACTTTGATATTAACCAGATTTGTGCAAAAATCAATTAATTTCTTTCATTTTTATGTACCATTTTCGCACTTGATGTCTTCTTGAACCGTGCACTTGATGTCTTCTCAGATGAATCCGATCGTAGAAAATGTTCGGAGTCCCATGATGTCTTTTATCTTCATACGTCGCATGCTGTTACCTACTTTGCCGTTATTATTCAAACGTTCTTCTCTGGTGAATATTACTAAATAGCAATAATTAATAATACTACATAATTTTCTATAAGTCCACAGAATGTTATCCGAATAATATGTCCTTGTAAATTATACTTGCCTCATATTCACCACGGGCGGGTGCCTAATTGTGCTACTTTCTAACATTTTATCATAATCATTCAACCATTATAACAGCTACGAGCTTCTTTCTAATCTAAATATTATCTGATAAATCACATACGTTGCCTTTTATACTTGTCTACGAAACTAAACACTTTTTATTTCACAAGAAAGAATGTAACCGATTCTAGAAGTATTTTTCATACTGTTTCTGCTTTTCATTTCTGTTTTCCGTGTATCAATTTTGTATGATGTTCATTAGAACATTTATAATCTATCTATACTAATATATAAAGACAGAAGTGCGTTGTCTTCCAGCGCGGTAATCTCTGAATCTACTGAACCAATGCTGATGAAACTTTTGTGCTAGCATCCTTTAAAGGCCTGGAGTACTATAGGCTATGATTTACAAACATAAACGGTAATATATTTTCAAAATAATTACTTTTCTGGTCATTTTTCGCCTAGCCTTACATCACAGATTCAAGAGTGCATCAATGTCAATAGTTAAAGCTGCGCGCCACCAGAGGATGACGTCTGAGATCTACTACTGATTTCATCAATGTCCAGAATTATTGCGAAATTCATTAGAGTTTGAATAAGGTTATGTAATGTCCCTGTGTGAATATTTGAAAGAAAGCCGTAACTGAAGTGGTAAATAATGTCCATGTTCATGTATTGCTCTTTGTCCGTGTTATATACTAAGTGGCAAGAAATCATTGTGAGTTTGAAAGTGTTTAATAATTGAGGTAGGTTGAGAGAATAAAAAGTACAATAATATACAGTACAGAATATACAGTAATGTAATACAATGTACAATATACACATATCGTATACAATCGAAACGTCTTCTTTTACTTCTTTTTCAGTTGTCAAAACATATTACAAATGCCAAGAGATCTGCCAAAGGATGCCAAAAGATGCCAAAGGATGCCAAAAGTCTACTAAAATATTGAATCGGTTACTCAGAGGGAAGATCGACTTGCTGAAGTACTTACTCACCCCATTGAAAACAATACTGCAAGAAGGGGAGAAATGTGAATAATTCTCTAAGTACTAGGGCAGCTGTTCATTAGGACTCTCAATTTGACTTTTTACACAGTTCTTAGGTTCAAAATGGTAAAATGGAAAATGTGTATATGTTTTCAGTCGATTCAGTAATTTTTTCTTCAATATGTGAAGGCAGTTTAAACAGTGGTGTGTAATTTAGGAATGATCTTTTACATATTAAGACTAATCTGTACAAATGCACAGTACTTTTATCTTCTACATGCGAACAAATTTAGCGGCAGTGGTTGGTAATTAAGCTATGGTCATTACAATATTAAGACTAATATGTGCAGTTGTTTTGCAAGTCACTGGCTCCTAATGAATGAATGAATGAATTCATATATATTTTTCAATAAATAATTGGAAAAAAATAACTTATCTAAAATTTTTTGTCTAAGCAAATCTGGGAGTCCTTTGTTTCTATTTTTCAGTATTCATGTTCATATTGGTAAAATGGAAAATGTTTGTATGCTTTCAACCCACCCAGTAAAAGTTTTTCTTCAATAACTTCATTTACATATTAAGACTAATCTGCACTATTGTTTTGAATATCAATGGCTGCCAATGAATGATTTCATCCATATTGTTCCATAAAATTAAGAAAAAACTTAATTTATCTAAAAAAGTTTGTCTGAGCAAATATATAAATCTGGGAGTTCTTGGTTTCTATTATTCAGCTCACCTGCAAATTGGAAAAATGGGAAATAATTTATGATTTTGTAAACCCAGTAAAAGTTTTTCTTTAATATAGGATGGATTTCTGTGCAGTGGTATGTAATTTAGGAATGACCATTTACATATTAAGACTAATCTGTAGATTTGTTTGCATATCAATTGCTGTTGTACTTTTTTCTTCTATATGTGAAGTTTAGTGCAGTGGATGATAATTATAGAATGATCATTTATTTATTAAGACTAATATGTGCTTTAGATTTGCATATCAATTGCTCCCAATAATTGAATTCGTCCATACTTTTCTATAAAAAATAGGCAGAAATTAATTGATGTAACAAAAAGTTTTTCTGAGCAAATAAATAAATCTGGGAGTTCTTGGTTTCTATTATTCAGCTTTCCTGCACTAATTGGAAAATGGAAAGTAATTTATGATTTTGTAAACCCAGTAAAAGTTTTTCTTCAATATGGGATGAATTTTTGTGCAGTGGTATGTAATTTAGGAATGATCATTTACATATTAAGACTAATCGGTAAAGTTGTTTTGCATATCAATTGCTCCCAATGAATGAGTTCATTCATATATTTCTAAAAAAATAAGCAAAAATTAATTGGTCTAAAAATACTTTTGTCTAAGCAAATAATATCTGGGAGTCTTTGGTTTCTATTATTCATATTTCAGGATCCATAATCTCTATCACTTGAGATAAAATAATGCTGCTAATATTGTTTTGTTATGTGGCTCAGTGCATTGTCAATTTATTATTTACACATAATGTAATGTTGGTGGATCATTAGTTTTCTATTGTATCAGTCGTATGATGAATTGATTTACCTGAACAAATAAGTTTTATACTAAGTGTTACTATCACACAGGACATTAAACATATATATATATATATATATATATATATATATATATATATATATATATATATATATATATATATATATATATGTCATATTTAGAATTATAAAAACTGGTAATTATGTTTCAGAATAGTTACAAGTATTTTCGTTTATTTTTATGATGATAAATCAATTACGTTATGACATCTATAACTATTACTCCGGATCTAACTACTACCGTACCCGTGCATGAACTTGCGCATGTTATACTCAGCTTAAAACAGTAAGTGCCTTCAAGGTCACGAGTTGACAGATCAATTTCAAAACTTTCTTTATGGATACAATAGAAGAAAAAATATAAGAATAGGATAAGTTTTACAACGTGCCAGTTTTGATAGTGTTAGAATACAACTTCACAAAAATTTTATATGTGAGTACAAGTATTTTATTTTGAAGTTTTGATTTGTTAGCTTGGTTAGATCAGTTAGATTTGTTTAGAATCTGGAACTTCAAATAAGAAAAACATGATTATTTGTTGATAAGTGAGCGAGGTAATCTGTAAATTTCCAAATAGGGGTCAAGAGAAGACAGCTATGGCGTGGCCGGGTAGAGCATGGCACGGAGTAAGGCGGAGAAGGGATTCAATGGAAGAGATAGAGATAGGTCCCGCTGCAGGGCATGAAAAGATTGAATTCCTCTTCCTGTATAATAATTTACTGTAATAAATGCCCCAACGCCGGGTACTTCAGCTAGTTTTGTATATTTTAAAAGACAAAAAATTAATCAAAGTGGAAATGATGTCATGTCGTTTAGTTTTTTAAGACTATCCGTTCAATAAATTTTAAGAAATATTGGTGCTTCAACAGGACATACTTTCTCGCATTGATTCTCACTGCTACGTTGTATTATACTACCACATAATCAAGCAAAAGTTTTTTCAAACAGCGAAATCTTTTCGCTGCACCGAGACTCGAACTGGGGTCCTCCGAGGTAACATGCCGGGGAAGCCTCATTTCTACTCTATCAAAACCATGCAGTGAGTTTCGAACTCCGTCTTCTACATTTGAAATGGTAACTTTTTGAAATTTTTGCAATTTTCGAAAATACAAAGAGTTCGCCGAAAATAAGACTTAAACTTTATTTTTTACCAACGTTTACGAGAACGAAAATTGGAAGATAAATTTAGAACCCTTTTTGAAAAATAAAATTGTTTAAAAATTAAAACTGGCTGTATTTCGCACAAAATTATGCAAAATCTAGTCATAATTTCGAAAACATTTACACGACCTTATTTCATGAACTATCTTAAAACAAAAGATTCCTTAAGGGAAAAATCTCTCCACGATATTGTATTTTGAGTTATAGAAAGACACAAAAAAATGAAATTTTTGCAATATTTAAAAAATCAGGGATTTCAACAAAAATGAGACATTCACCAATATATAATGGGGCTTTTACGCTATCCGAAGATAAATTTAGGTTGATGTATTTGGTGTCATTTTTAAGACATTTTTAAAATGTTGTTAGGCTTCATGTAAGTTACTCTCTAACATTGAAATATACATAGAGACAAGATTTATTCATTTTTGCGTTACCAGTGCCCGAAGCAAGAGTAATATTGTGAAATATTTGTCTTTTTTCGGTACACGATTACACTTTCTCTAATACAAAGTAAGTGTGAAAGGCTAAAAATGACAATCAAACATTTACTTCGCAAAAGCAAGAACGAAAACCCGCCAAATGCGGTATGGACTTATGCACCATCACTCGGGGAGGATACCTGGTGAGAATAACGTACGTCTTGGCGTCTGCGACTGTAGAGCGCGCTGCATTGCTGGTCCTTGCGTTGTCCCCTCGCGCGCTCTCTCCGTCCGCCTTGCGAGGCGTTTGGGCGACTTTGTCCTCCTCTCTGTGGAGGACGGAGCTGCCTCTTCGGAGGAACTGGACCTTCCTCAGTGTGCACCCAATGCAGATGATGTTCATAATGAACAAGACGCACACGGGGCCATAGTAGAAGAGCGCGGTGCCAGACTGGTATGAAGATAAATATACTTTCTCTTCTGTAAATCAATTGCAAAACATATTTGTATATATTTCGTCAAATACAAAGGCAAATATGATTGTATGTTGTGACACATTTGAAAGAGTAGAAGTTTATTACACAATTTTAAGAAGTAATAAAACACGGGAAGATTCATAGTTCTTATGAGATATCTTTTCCATACCCGAAAAAACTGCACGTTTTATGGATCAATGTGTCATCTTCAGGTGAAGGTTCTCTTAATTGTTGACAAGAATTTCGAAAATTGATTTAACACGATAATCGATCCATTTAAAAACACATACATTCAAAAATTTAAAGAAACTCCCGAATCAATATTGTAATAGTTGTATCTATGATATGTCTACTTCTTATTGCACTTTCAAATGATGGAGACTCATTGATTATGCTAGAAAAATGTTTTCCGCGAAGTTCTGTGTAAATCGAAAGATATAGAGTGTTCGTTTTTATTGCGTTAGTAACAAAAAGAAACAATCCGTTATTGGATTGAGGCAGGGTGTATGTACAGATTCATATCTCAATCCAAGAACATATATATATATATATATATATATATATATATATATATATATATATATATATATATATATACATATGATGGACCTTATCATATAGATGTGAAATTTATTTTCATTATTTTAAACGCACATCCTTTACTTTTTTCCCTTCGACCATAATTTTGAATTATATCAAATATTTCTCCATTGTACAAAGTTTAACACGTGCCTCATAGGGCTTGAAAAGTGAATTAAAGAGGATAAGAATGCTAAAAAGTAAGCATTTAAAAATATGTATTACTCAAATTAAATATAAAATTTTACTACAGTTATCAAGTACAATTATTAAATGGCGTTATTAGAAAGGTGTGTGAAAAAGAGTTTTAATAATGAATTTTCAAGTATATTTTCTTTTAAGAGTAGCTCTCCTGCTGTTAGGGTATTGTTTCCTGTGGTATTCCACACACTGGTGAATAAATTGTTTTTGCTTTTCATCCACTGTGAAGAGGCCATTAAAATCCTGCATCAATTTTACCCCTCTTCCTGCCGCATCTTCAACAACCTTAAGATTTCTGAACGATCATTCTGCTTTTAACTAAGATTGATCCAAAAATCCCAGATTTTTGGGTTATTATTCAGAAAGTCAATATCAACATCCAATTCATCAATAAGTTTAAACTTGTAGGGGAAATGAAATCCTCTATTGTTTTTTTTTCTAAAATCAAATACAACAATGATATTTTAATATTATATCCAAATTTTGAATGAGTTAATTTGAAAATATTTATTAGAACACACTGTTAAACCTTTTATTAATAATAAATTTTACGGTGTTATGAAATCAAAGAAAAATGTTTAATCAAAGTATTATAAACAAATAAAAATAATGTCGTTAGTATTAATACCTTACCTAAGACGGGGGGGCTTCTTAGGATGAATGATACATCTTCTTACAGTGAAAATACCTTCCCTTTCAAATTTTATATGACGCGGTTTTTGAATTAAAAACTAACATTTTTATCAAAAATTGCTAAAATACTTGTCTCTTCATTTAAATACCATGGATGATTGCAAAATGTTCTTAAATCATTCGACGAAATTTCCTTATTTATTTTCATATTTCTTAAATTTTTTAAAAACATTAAATCCTTAAATGGAGCTCTCACTGCTGATGAACTTTCCATCCAAGCTTTAATATACACTGTAAGAAGAAACAAACAAATATTTTTCCCCACCTCATGGTTCGGTTAGGTTACTCATTGGGGAGGGGAGCTATTCTAAGAAAGGTTCCAAAAAGGTTACAAAAGGTTCGGCGGAACGCTTCCAAAAGTACTGTTCCCTTCACACTCTTTTAAATCTAATTGCTCTCTAAACAAAAGCATTTTTAAGCAATACATTAATTGCTTTTATCATCTATCGAGCATGCTTAAATGCTCCTTGTGACCTAATTTTGATAGTATATTCCGAGTTCCTTCCAATAAAAACTATACAAAATTCAACAAGCTCTCGATAATCGTGCTTCAGTTTTCCATTTTTGAGTACATTAAAAATATAAATCACAATACTCAGAATTTCGCTTTCTCCACAAATTTCGTTAAAGTATTTATATCCATCTACATAATTTTCTTTTTCGGAATTTTTCCATTTTTATCTGATTTAAAAAAACACATGTGGACTTCTATTCACTCAAGGTAACTCATGTTCAAAAACACTTCGTAGGACTAATTCATATAAGTGGTGATGACATGGAAAATATATCATCCTTCGTTCTGCAAACTGCTCTAGAAATGTCATCGCACCGTTGAAAGGACTAGTGTTGGAACTGGTTGTGTCAGAATAAAGAATTTGAATCTTATCTTCTAATCCCCAATCTTTAGAACATTCCACGCAGCCATAACTTGCTACTTTCCGGAAGAATTTTCTAATTGAGGCACTCCAAGCTGCTATTCTTGACCAATATACGAAATGGATACGACACCGATAGGTATCCCTTCAGTTTTTAAATCTCGCACAAGTAAAGCAGGTAGCAATTTACAATCCACATGAACAGGCACATAACTATGTTCATTTTCTTTCAATAATTCTTTAATCTTCGAAGCTCCCCTATTAGGAAAATATTCCCGATATCTTTGGATCTTATTTCGATTGATTGCTAGTTTATCTACGTTATGTATTAAAGACTCAGCTGCGGTTTCGAGATTCAGCGGCATTTCTATGGCTAATGTGGCATCGATCGAGCGTTGCCATCAATATTTCATTTAAAAATTATTTCCTGTCACGTTTTTTCGAAGTATCAACATTTCTCATTCCTAATCTTATGTTTAGATATTTTTGAAGAGAAGTATGGTTAATGTCTGAGAAAGGTTCAGATTGATCAGAAATATCTTCAACACCTGACGAATCTTCGGAAGAATCTACACAAATACCAGTAATTTCAGAAGTAATTTGACCCTTATCGCGACTGTGCTCATTTTCACTCTGTCTCAATGATGCCATTTCTTCACGCTTTGTTAGCTTCATATCCACTTCCCCAATATATCCCCTTCGCCCCGAGTCTGTCTGTGTAAGAATGTTTTATTTTCTTCAACGTCTATAATTTCTAATGCATTCCATTGAGCAATATCACATAAATAATTTAAATCTGAAAAAAATATACGTTCATATTCTCTGTGCGTGTGGGACGAACGATTGGAATTTTTTTGAAGATTGCGGTAGTGGGAGTACATCTTTATAATTTTATTCTACACAATGAGAGGTGCTCTTGTAGGAAACCTGGACTTCTTCCAAGAAATGAGGCATTCTCACACTACTAAATTTGCATTTTCACGCAGGGGCAGTTTTACCTCATGTACATCATAAAATAGCACAGATAGTACTTGCCTGTTTGATGGAACTTTACTTCCTGTAATTTAGTGACACTCACATCCAATTAAATAAATGTTTCGATCGCCACGTCTCAAATTTGAAGCCATAATTCCACTCGCAGTTCTAGACCCGACCGTGGCCCTCGCATGGCGGAACGAAACGTGAATGAGCGAGTAATATCGGCGTACTTCCCACTTCAGCAGCGATGAGGCACGGGTTACCAACTCTGGTTTAAACAAATGAGATCTTAAATTCTTCCTTGCAATAAAAGAGAAAAAGTGGGGAGGATGCAACCAGAAATTAAAACAGAAAAATAATGGCCACCCTAATATATATACACGTGAACTGCAATTGGGTATGACCCGGTGGCAACTAAATAACAATTATTACAATTATATTAATAATAATAATAATAATAATAATAATAATTATTATTATTATTATTATTATTATAAAGTACAGTACAACACGAGGATGCAATAATCATTCTATCACTAACATTAAATGTTATAACATATATTTCAACTCTGTCATGATATCCAATAATTATGTTGGAGGTGCAAAAATTTAATACAAACTACATAAAAATTGGCTAAATTATATTTTTTTAAATTCATTGATCGCGTTCACTAAACTTCACTGCACTGCACTACACTGTTTTGCTTTGAATTACACTGACCAGCACTTCACAGCACTTTCTCATTTAATATACATTACTCTCATCTTGTTCAAACTTATTTCTAAAACTTCGGAAACTTACAAGAAAAGCTTTGAAAATTGCTGCAGGTAAATTGTTCCAATCTCCGGTTGAGCCCCGACCTAGGGCGCTCTCCGGGATCCACCCGTTTGGGTCCACAAAGGTGAATCCGAGCGCTTTTGCCACATAGTCCATGTCGCGATTCACCCTAGTGACCTTTTACGTGGCCAATCATCCCGGCGCCAAATTACACTACTTTGTACTATGCAGGCGGATGGAAAGCGCTTTTTGCTGCTACCACCAGTTCGTAGATGTCGCCCGTGAGGTGGTCAAACGAGCGACATCCCCGGAAGTTGTTTAAGCCTCCGTGAATGATACCTCCGAGGCTGAATGATAATTTGAACCTCCGGGGCTTCCACATCGCTGGCTTTCATTTGCGATTTCAGTTTCTCCACACGAATTCCCGTGAAACGTTTTACGTGGAGGTTTGCGTGACCCACGTGACGCACAATAGAGTCACCGAACACAACACACCTCTTGGGACACGCCCCCTCTCGATTTTTCTTTGCCGCTAGACCCCTTACAACAGATGCGTATGATGCTGATGCTGTTGCCTTCGCCGTCGTAGTCACAGCCAGGGCCGGCGCGGCAGCCGGGGCAGGCGAGGTCACCTCAGCTCGCAGAACCGCTGTGGCCGGCTGTGCCACCGTCACTGCCTCCGCACTCGTGCTGAGTCGCAGCAAGCTTTGCCGTCACCTTCAGGAACTCTTGTCGAACACGCGCCAGTTCATCGCGCAGACCACCTACGCCGTTGCAACACTCGACGCAACGTCTCCACGGACGACTACGGGTGCGCCACGTCGCGTGGACACCGGGCCAGGATTCATCTCGACGCCACCAATGATTAACAACGTCGCTATGAAGAGCAACGCAAAGCCGGCTGGAGAAGGAGCAGCAACGCTACCCTTCCACGGCACGCTCACTACGGGAGTGGCCCAGCCGCCGATGGGGGTTCGGTACGCCTGCAGGTCGCAGCCCATTATCTCTATAGTGACACGTCCCCTCGCTACAAGGTCCAGACGCGGACTGGCACAGATACATATACACACACAAATTAGTGGAAGTCAGCTGACGTTGTTCTCCCATTCCCTCTCCATTTCTTCCACCGTCTCCCTCTTTTACCGTCTCTCTCCCTCTTCGCCTCTCCCTCTCTTTATCTCTCCCATTATTTCTCTCTCTCTCTTCGTCTTTCCCTCTCTCCGTATCTAGCTCAGGCTCCGTCCCTCCCTCCGTCATCCCTCCTTCTCTTTTCACTCCGTCTCCCTCTCAATCATTTTTTCTCTTTCACTTTCCCTCTCTCAAACACTCCCTCTATCCGTTGCCCCCTCTCCGTCTCTCTCTCCGCCTCCCTCTACTTCTTTCTCTGCGTCTCTCTCTCTCTCTCTCTCTCTCTCTCTCTCTCTCTCTCTCTCTCTCTCCCCTCAAGACTACATTGCATCTTAAGCATATTCCTGCTTGTGACATCCACATCCTATGTACTTAAACGAAGATGGAAAAATAGCTTTCCGACATTGATGCATTTTATGGTATTGACGTGTTTTGTTAATAAACAATGTAAGTGATAACAGGTAGTATTTTACATGTGATTGTGGTTCACATAAGCTAGTATGGCATGTACTACCCTGGGATGGGGACGTGTGGGCGAAAGGGGAGTGGCTGTGCGCCTAGTGTGAGGAGCAAGCGAGAGGAAGCGGTGGCCAAAGGGCTGTGCGCCCTGGTTGTCGGGCGTTGGGACACTGCGGCACCGCCTCCAGGGAGTTGCAGCGGCGCGGAGACGTAGAATGTTTGGCTTCGCCGGCTCCTTGCCGTCGCCGGCTGTGCGCCGCTGTGGGATTGGGGTGGAGGACAGAAGCGGCCTGGGATGAGGACGTGTGGGCGGAAGGGGAGTGGCCGTGCGCCTGGTGTGAGGAGCAAGCGAGAGGAAGCGGTTGCCAAAGCGCTCTTGTGCCCTGGTTGTCGGGCGTTGGGACACTGCGGCACCGCCACCGGAGAGCTGCAGCTGCGGTGAGACGGAAAATATTTGGCTTCCCGTGCTCTCCCGCCGTCGCAGTCTTAGCGCCCTTGGGCGATTTTGGGGGGGTGCAGGTATTCTATTTTTATTCGTCTTCTTTTTTGTTCATGGCTTCATGTTCGCCCGTGGACTCTCTCAACAAAAGCGTGATGTGATTGGGCGTGGTGTCATTTTTTAGCGCTCCTACCAACATTAGAACTGGCACACTTTTTGAAAGTTTATATCGAGTGTACTGGGCCTTATTTACGGGAATATTTTCATAAGTTCTCATTCGGTTCTTGTTAACTTCGTCTTCAAAATTTGGTGTTTAATTTTTGTACCGTTTTTTCATCACGTAGGTAATATCATAGCTTGTCGCTTGTCGCTCTCAGTGGTGACAGGCATGTGTACAATTTGGTGGAATTTAAAGAAAAAATATTTAATTGAAAGAATTTCATTAGTATTCCTCGAGCTATCGCTCGTATTAATTTGAAATTTTCTCTCTTTTTGAATATGTTAAATGAATGTAGAGAACTCCTTTGATTTTTTTGAAATGTGAGAAAATGAAGAACGTAAGTGTGAATACCCAAAGACTTGAATGACAATCCATGTTTGTTTCAGCTTTTTTAGCGTATTCGGATTATTTTTGTAGTCTTCTCATATTCAAATGTATTTTAGGTAGTATAAAAATAACTTTATGAGTTCAATTACACGAGTTTTCTGTGGGTACAACTTCGTGATTGGCCAACACTTGGTAAAACTGCAATCCTATGAGTGTTCAATTTACTTATTTGCCCTTTTACCCAACTCCGTATGCTTATTAACTTTTGTCTATTCCATAATGACCACAGAATTTATCTTAAAACCAGATTATGGGATCTTCTTTGAAATTTTTTATTAAACACAAGATTTTATAGCGAATAAGAATTCTCAAATAGGATAGTACACACAACTTAGCGCAAAAATAAAATCACATTACCCATATTTCATTAAACAGTTTTTTCCCAAAGAAGGCCTTGACCAATTATTTACAAAACCATGTTTTCGACATTATATCATTATCTATACAAAATGATTTAGTTCTCGTTGCTAATACTCCATGACCATTTGCAATGTACAGACTGAATATGACAAAATTGGATACTCTTTGTCGGTATTTTTGAAAATTATTAACATTTAAATTTGGGCTATGCGTTTGTGCGTGCAACACGGGCTACAGCAAGTGAGCAATCGGCTTCACCTCGCGTTAGGGCTCCCCTCTTCTCTACAAAACTCAATTGCCAAAAGCTCAATTGCTAAAGATCACATATCCGGAGCTTAGAACTTGCCTCGGTTAACGCGGTGCCCCTCTGGGGGTGATATATAGAGGAAGAACACCTTAAAAGCCTTGTAGGTCAGCGCTGAATCTCTCGTTTCTTTTGACGAACTACACGGCTATCCCCCGGAATTGAACACATGAACAACACAAGCAGCATTAACGCCAACCAATAATTCACCATATACTTATGGGAATTAATACCTTGCGAAATGACAATTTCGTTGAAACAGGTTCGTGTTTCCGCTAGAGATGGGCTGAACCATCTGCGTTTTGCATCATCCTTTTCATATAAATAAGCGCAAAGGCTGGTCATGAGGGCTGGTAGCCCCCAAGCGAAAGCCGAAAAGATCACTATCCTCCTCCAGTTCTTGCCGCTGGTCGGTCGCACCATCTGTAGCTTCCTGCAACACACATTTTTCTTCTTATTGCTCTTCGAAATATTATTTGTTGTCATCGTTTTGAGTATAATAACAAAATCATCTACTATACTAAAACGGTATTCCAATGTAGAAGGTTCATCATAGCGACATTTCAACACATAAGTTTTTGATTTCGTATTTTTAATTTTGTATTAAATATAACAAAAAGTATCTACCTTCTTTCTTTCGATCTGCGCCGTTAATGTTGCGCTGGTGATCATTACCACTGATTATTTGATATTTTGCGTAGAGGTAGTTTATAATGGTAAACTTTCTCAACGATTGAACATTAGATACCTTGAATGGCCCGTTTTCTTTTGATAAGGTTTCGGTAGTTTCAGAGAATGGAGAGTAGCGTCCAACAAACCACCTTCGAACCATGACGATTTTTGTGGGATTGAAAGTGAAATGTAGTCTGTGTTGGGAAGGTAATAAAACTTGACTACCAAGTTCGTTCTATGTACTTTCATTGGAAAATGCTACTGTATTGATATTTATTAAACTGTAAACATAAACGCTCAATCTCTTTGAATTATCTTATCGTTTTGTTTTCTTTTACTAGTAACAACTCCTTTTACAATGTAAGTATCTTTCTTAAATATTAAGACGTTAAAATAATTGAATTTTAGAAGTATGTCTTTTCAAGAATTTCCAAATTCACGAAACTTCATTGAAATGTTCGCCAATCTAAAAAATATTTTAAATATTATTATTAATATTGTTTAAAAAATGTATTAACAATGTGAACAATACAATTTTGTCATGAAATGTCATTTCGGATGAGATATCTCTTATCCATCGAATAAAGTAAGGTAAGGTTACAAAAGTTGGACTCAATGTACACACAGCATCATGTATATTGTCAAATTGCCATACATGCCTGAAAGGACATCAAACCGCTTCCTATTTTAATATTAGCCCTCGTCATTCGAAGAACATTTCAATATGTAATGCATCCCTTCCCACATCCAGGATGTATACTGAAAAGGGTTTGTGGTTTTAGTGGGTACGAATCCCACACAACTAACGACTGAGCACCCCCTCCCTGAAGATTTCCACAGTTCTCTTCATAAAGAAATTAAATAAATCAATAAATTAAAATGATCTGCGTTGCCTATTTTCTGCCAGTTTCCAACCTATCATGCTTAATAAATGTTGAATGTCTAGTCATAAAGTAATTTGGTCAGAAAGTATATATTTTTTGGGAAGATGCTATTCCAAATATTGGGGTAAGTTTTCTAATTATTTTGAATTGAAATATATTTAATGACAAAAACTGAAAATTAAAACAATTTATATGCTTGCAAACACATTTTGAAGTATATTGTTTAAGGAGTTCATGAAGGTTTAAATCTGATTTTGAGGTGATTACACAATAAGCCTGTTTTAGAGATGGCTGAAAGAATAAACTTATAAGTAAATGGACATGAAGTTGCAATGACAATCATTGATGTCCAACATAATTTTAAATGACTTCAGCAAAAGCAATAAAGGAACAACTGTAAAAATATCCCATTTTTCAAATCTGAAAACAACTTTTCTACAACTCTCCTTCGGAGCACAGATTAGCTAGTATGTAAGAAAGTTTATTAAATACTTACAATTGGTAATAATCGTAATTTCGCCGGTACCAACAATTACAATGCAATGCAACACGTTCTCAACGCAAGAACTCGTTCGGCCATCTTACTCTTCCCGCGTTTCCAATATGGGAAGTCACGGCATCTTCTCGTTTCCATTCTAGCCGCCGATTTCCAACAACGCAAATTTCGTAGCTTTGTATTAATAAAGGAACTATATTTTTTAAACTATTAAAGGAAAAAATAGAATAACTTGTTGCACTAAATTGAATAATTCTAAAAAAATATAAATAATTATGAAATGTTAATATACTCTCTCTCTCTCTCTCTCTCTCTCTCTATATATATATATATATATATATATATATATATATATATATATATATATATCTGAAATTTGTTTCTGGAAAGAAATTATTCAACTGTGGATTGCACATGATGCTAAAGAAATGATAATCAAGTTTTTTTTAGAATGATAACGTTATAAGGTTATTTCTCGATTAATTCTTTTAAACATGCAATGTCACCCTGGTCATGACCGATTGTAAAAATTGTCTATGGCGCTATTATTCTTACTATTTATATATCCATGCGCTCTTGGACGATGAGTCCAGGAAGAATCCACCGCTTTGACCAATCTCTCTTGTATCTTGTTCTCGGTCCGCTGCCGGATCAATGTCCTCCTCAACTTAATAATGGTTTCACTTACTACTCCCGGTGCCAGAATTATTCAAAGTTTCAAATGAATTACGCACACAAAATATAAGTCCTCGCTGCTCAATTATTTCCCGCAAAATTCCACCAAGTCCCGCATCTATCATTTACAATGACCTTTGCATCACGATGTGCACGGTACGCGGTCTAAAGCTCCGCTCTTCAAATATTACGAAGTTCAACCCTCGATAACTTTTATACATTCTTGTCTCTTGTTTTACCAAAACAATCTCCAGTTTCCTTCTAGGTCATACCCCATTACTAGTTTACCACCAATCCTACATGCCCTTATATCACAATCTTCTGTCCGTTACTTGTCGCGCTATGTTTATTTACTTCCGCTTCCTTGGTTGCTTAGGAACGCCCTGCCTGCATGCCTATGCCCTCAACATTTACACTTTTTACGAAGAATTTAATAAATTCTTGTCCCCAATTCCCATCAAAATATTGTGTGACAGTCTGGTATGTTACTATATATATATATATATATATATATATATATATATATATATATACTAGCTTAAGTACCCGGCGTTGCTCGGGCATTTATCACAGTAAATTAGTTTACAGGAAGAGGAATTCAATCTTTTCATGCCCTGCGGCGGGACCTACCTGTGTCTCTTCCATTGTATCCCTTCTCCGCCCTACTCCCTGCCATGCCCAGCTACGCCGCGATAGCTGCCATCTCTTGACCCCCATTTGGAAATTTCCGGATTCCCTCGCTTTCTTCTCCACAAATAATTAAATTTTTCTTATTTGAAGTTCCAGCTTCTAAACATTCACTTCACAACTAAAAGCAATAAACAAATCTAAACTACAAAATAAAATACTTGTAGAGTTACATATGTAATTTTTGTGGAGCTTTATATAATATTCCAACAATATCAGTAAACTGTCACGTTGTAAAACTTATTTTTATATTTTTTCTTCTATTGTATTCATAAAGAAAGTTTCGAAATTGATCTGTTAACTCGTGACCTTGAAGGGACTTACTGTGCATGCGTAAGTAGCATGCAGAAGCTCATGCACGGGTACGGTAGTAGGTAGATCCGGAGTAATAGTTGCAGATGTCAAAACGTAATTGATGAATCAAAATCATAAAAATAAATGAAAATACTTACATCTATTCTGAAACATAATTACCAGTTTTTATAATTTTGAAGACGACAAAAATATATATGTTTAATGTTCTATGAGCTAGTAATATATAGTATAAAACTTATTTATTTAGGTAAATCAATTCATCGTACGACTGAGACATTAGAAAACTAATGATCCACCAACATTAAATTATGTGTAAATAATAAATTGACAATGCACTGAGCTACATAACAAAACAATATTAGCATCATTATTTTATCTCATGTGATAGAGATTATGGATTCTGATATGTGAATAATAGAAACCAAGGACTCCCAGTTATTTGCTTACACAAAGATATTATTAGACAAACTAATTTATGCTTATTTCTTTTTTTAGAAAAATATGAATGAACTCATTCATTGGGTGAAATTGATATGCAAAACAACTATACAGTTTAGTCTTAATATGTAAATGATCATTTCTAAATTACATACCACTGCTCAGAAATCCATCACATATTGAAAAAAAGTTTTTCTTGGTTTACAAAAACATAAATTATTTTCCATTTTTTCAATTTATAGAGGAGAGCTGAATAATAGGAACCAAAAACTCCCAGATTTATTTATTTGTTCTAAAAACTTTGTGTTAGATAAATTAATTTCTTCCTATTTTTTATAGAAAAGTATGGATGAATTTAATTATTGGCAGCAATTGATATGCAAAACTACAGCACATATTAGTCTTTATAGATAAATGATCATTCTTTAATTATCATCCACAGCACTGAACTTCTTCACATTTAGAAGAAAAAAGTACAACAGCAATTAATATGCAAACAACTTTACAGATTAGTCTTAATATGTAAAAAATGGTCATTCCTAAAATACATTTCACTGCCCAAAACTCCTTCAAATATTTAAGAAAAAAGGTTACTGGACGTACTGAAAAATACACATATTTTCTATTTTACCATTTTGAACCTAAGAACTGTGTAAATAGTTAAATCGAGAGTCCTAATGAACAGCTGCCCTACTACTTAGAGAATTATTCACATTTCTCCCCTTCTTACAGTATTATTTTCAATGGGGCGAGTGAGTACTTCAGCAAGTCGATCTTCCCTCTGAGTAGCCGATTCAAAATTTTAGTCGACTGCCCATCTTTTGACATGTGTAATCTATTTTAATAATTGACACTCGTTTCGTCAAAAAATTCAGTTGTCACTAATTTATGTAAAAGAAGACGTTGTTTAGATTGTTTACGATTTCTATATATTGTACATTGTACATTACTGTATATTCTGTACTGTATATTATTGTACTTTTTATTCTTTCAACCTACCTCAATTATTAAACACTTTAAAACTTACAATGATTTCTTGCCATTTTGTATATAACTCGGACAAAGAGTAATGCATGAACATTGACATTCTTTACTACTTCAGTTACGGCTTTCTTTCAAATGTTCTCACAGGGACATTATATAACCTTACTCAAACTCCAAAGAATTTCGTAATAACTCTGGACATTGATGAAATCAGTAGTAGATCTCAGACATCATCCTCTGGTGGCGCGCAGCTAAACTATTGGCATTGATGCACTCTTGAATCTGTGATGTAGAGCTAGGCGACAAATGTCAAGAAATGTAATTATTTTGAAAATATATTACTGTTTATGTTTGGAAATCATAGCCTATAGTACTCCAGGCCTTTAAAGGATGCTAGCACAAAAGTTTCATCAGCATTGGTTCTGTACAGTAGATTCAGAGATTACCGCGCTGAAAGACAACGCACTTCTGTCTTTATATAATAGTATATATATATATATATATATATATATATATATATATATATATATATATATATATATAATGACCTAATGGTCATGTAACCATTTAGTTTTGTAAAGACGATGCCAATTTGAATCGGGCGCGCAGGAGGGACAGGAGAGTCAGACGAACGGCTCCGGGGAACGAGTCGCGCGGGGCGAGAAGAGACGCGGGCATGACGAGAAAAGGAAGGGAGGGTGAAGATGGCGGGCACGGGTGAGGTGAGGTATATCAATTACGGAAGCGTAATCGGTGAGCATCGGGGAATATAGGCGGGGAGAAGTAGTGACAAGGAAGTGAATAGTAACTAAAGACAGTGGATAGTAATATTAGGTCGAGGGAATTGTGACATAAACATTCGCGAGTGATAAACGACCGAATGAGAATGGAAACACGTGGCGAGCGAGTGCGCGTGGGCCATCAGCCATGGGCAGACCAATAGACGAACGATTTTTAAGAAAACGCATGGTTATAATGGTATTGAGCTCGCACAATAATACTGAAAGCGTGTGACCGGACAGCAAGACACTCGAATCGGAGCGGCAACCACGTAAACCAGCCAGCGGCAACGCGAGGGCCCCTCACGCCACGCGGTGGTGTGAAGGCATTGAACAAAAGCAGCCGTGTTCCTGCGCCAGGAGAGTGGAAAACACAGGATGAGTATCCGGACATAGAGTAATTGTAATTCATGTGAGTTCGGCACAGCCGCGTTGGTCAGAGAGTGCATTAATGGGATAGGGTGTATTGATAAATCATTACATAAATGAGGGAATGAGGTAGAGGTTATACACATACGATACTCATAGTGATTGCAATAATAATTACGGAATTGATGAGTCAGATACTCATGTATTTATCGGTTTCGGAGTATTCCAGTAATGTATTCAAAATTGGTGTTAATTTATGTTAATGTAATGTCATATAAGAATGCAGACTCATGCATGTACTAGTATCAGATTCTCCTTATGTTGAATTCTATTTGATGAATAAATGTGTGATTAAAACCAATGGCAAGATAATGATCAATGAACTATGTGAAGGTAGAGAATGCATTAAAAATCACAGCCAACACCCTCCTCATAAAGGCGCTCCCCCCTAAAAGGAATCCCTTGTCCCTTCAGTATTTTAGGAACAGCAGATATTGCTATCAAAATTTAATATGTGGTCACTGCCTCATGTGATGGTGGATTCCTAATTGGAAAATTGAGGTAAGTACAGTCACAATATATATATATATATATATATATATATATATATATATATATATATATATATATATTGAGATATACAAAATTTTCTCTCTACTTTAAAATCTTGCAAAGATCTTAGCGTCCGGCTTGCTGGGTCAATGGGTCACGATATATTATAATCCTTATTACCTTCATAATGGATTATAGGATCCGCAGACTATACAGCGCTGCTGGGAATCTGAAATAGAATGATTCTAATTCCTAGTTCATTACTGTTTGGATTGACTAAATGAAAGATACTTTCTTTTCTAAAGAACAAAATTTAACAAAGTTTATTGTTACCTTTTTGCAAACAATATAGTGAATTTAATAAATGATTTTGATGTTAGGCCTTTGATCAAGATATCTTTGAATTTAGAGTTTTATACCGCGGTTAACTTATCTATTCTTCGTTAATGTCCCTCGAAGACTTCTCAGTCGAAATATCTTGCGAGCTTGCCGTAGTCCAAAGTTCCAAGAAATCCTCTTCTGCTCCTATCCAAGATGGTGTCAAACTATCAAAATTATCAGTCCCGATTACGTCCTATGACATAGTCCCGAAACCTATAACTCGATTACCACTCCCGACAAAGTCCCAATGTATGCATCAATATTACTTCCACATGCAATATCTGCAATATCATTTACTGTCCTTAAAATTTCACGATCTGATAAACCGACTCTGACTATCTGCACTACACTCGCTCCCTCTCACGAATCTACGATCAGTTCAGACACGCGATGCCGGTCAGAAATGAAATATTTCTGCTTGATTCACCCCTCGAAGCTTCGTATTAAACTCCCTTCTTTTTTTTCATAACATTTGACCGTCCTTCTCTCACCCAGCCAATCCATGCGTTCGTTATATTTTGGTGTAGCTGACCTTTCGATCGTCTAAACTTCTTCGCCCAATCCCAAATTTTCTACTTTCGGCATCCATCTTAATGCATTTTCCACCATATAGTCTACAAATAAATGTTTGTTTATTTTCATGTGACATATCGGTATGTCACTATATATATATATATATATATATATATATATATATATATATATATATATATATATATATATATTGCGACGGAACACACGTGGCCTTCCCTCCGACGCGCCGCGCATAATACAACTCTGTTGCGAGAAGGAGTCGTTAGCCCTAAGGATGTGTGAGATCGCTTGGGCGTTACCGGCGTCGTTCGACAGTCCACTGCCGTCCCGACGTCAGACCTCTCGAGTTGTTTCGAATCGCTTGCCTGGATGAGGCTTATGCCTGAAAATGCACCTGGGTGGGGAATACGGGCAGGTTTATACTCAAAGCAAAACACTTGTGGCTCTGGCATACAAGGCTGTATATTCTACAATCAAGGAATGACAAAAACAAAAAAACACACACAAATTCAACAAAAATAGCCCTTGACAAACAATCACGTACAGAACGCGACCTTCGTGCCCGGAAATGAATATTCGGAGCAATTATTGCTACCTCTCTTCACAATAAATCACCTTATTTCATCATTCATTTAATGAATTGTACTTTATACACCATTTGATGCAGGCATGCCTTGGTCTTAAGGACCCAAAGAATACAAAGTTGAACCTTCCTACTCTGAATTGCTTTCATTCCTGACAAATGGTTATTAATCCATAATACACTTCAATCACTACTTCTTAAACAAAACTCGACACAGAGCAAAATTAATCAAACTATTTACATCACCCCTTTTTAACACTTAATTAATTGGGTGACTTGTTTAAAGTGAATTAATCATTTATGTTCTTAACATGGCTTTCATTCAAGAGTTCCACACATCAACGTTCACAAATGTGGCTTGAAATACCTAATATTTGAAAGCTTTTAAGAAAGAAACAGTGTGGTTTAGCGTCGTTCAATTACATTTCTTTCGTTTCTGCAACCGTCTGTCGCACGGGTACTCACGCTTCTCCAATGGGGTTTTACGTGAACTGGCCTAGTCGAGTGCTGAGAGCGGCGCCTTGGCGCCTCGGCATTTGGGGACGTGACGATCGCGCCCTACGCGACCTCCGAGGCTCTCGCTGCGCTGGCCGCGACGGCTCGTGCTGGCGACGCGTCGGGGTAGCCTGGCCTCCACGATCCTCCGCCCCTCCTTCCGATGCGTCTCCGTACCAATTTTCTCGGCCGGGAAGTGCCTCGGCCTCGCCTCTGCGCCCGTCTTCCTTCCCCTACACAAATGCTTCTCTGGCGGTGTTTTCAGGAATGGTTATCGCCTTGGCTCCTTGCTTCGGTGATGTGACGTAGCGGCGATGCAGAAAATTGTTCGGCGTACGCCGGAAAAGAGTCCGATTCAGCCCTCACTGAATTCACATAATTCGCTCCCACTGATACACGTTTCTTTTCCGTTGTGAGTTATCAACAAAAAACGAGTACAATGTTCGTTCTCTTCCCGTATTCGGATGAAACAATCTCGCGTGAAGTTCACTGCTAGCGACTCGCGACCGGTTTCTCTTCACTAACTGTCCCTTATAACGGTTTTTACGTGATTTGTGAGACGCGTTCCGCAGCGATCCGTCCTCCTCCGAGATTTTTCTGAGACCCCTTCAACTTTCAACGGAAAAAAATTTCTTGCCGTTGGCTTCCCTCGTTTTTCGGATACCGGCCAATCACAAGATCTCGTTCCCAAGCTTATCTTTCGAATTTCTTATTCGTGGACAAGCGTTTCGCTCGACGCGGCCGCGGCCGACGTCAGACAGTGACGGGGTTCTCGCGCCCCGTTCAAATTAGCGAACTGCCGAAGACGGTATTTTGGGAATTTTTATATATGGTCCGGTCCGTTACCAGGGCGTATATTCGAGCTCGTCTCATATATATATATATATATATATATATATATATATATATATATATATATATATATATTCTTTCATTTATTAATTGACGAACACAAAAATAACGAATATCAATATGTTTAGACCGTTTCTGAACATCAGGATTCTTCAAAACCTTGATGGTGCTTTGATAATCTATACATAATTTTGGAATGAATTCTTCTTCAATTGCTCCAATTTCGTTCAAAAGACGATTTAACCTAATTAATGATTTAGCGGCTTCACTTGATGGAACATATTCTGCTTCCATTGATGATATTGCCACACAACGTTGCAGCTAACTTTTACACATTACAGGCCCATTTGAATATTTCATTAAATAACCACTGATTGAACGTCTTCTAAACTTGTCTCCAGTCATCTTCCACATGAACATTTTATTCTTCTATCATTCTTCGGAGCTTCTTTAATGAACATTACTCTTCGTTTCTTCTCATCTTCATTACGACAATAACATGGTTTAGAAAGCAATCGTCTCTCTCTCCAAATACGAGGGTTATCCCCCCCATTATTTTCTACTTCTTTATTATTGCTACCTTTTTTAGTTTCATTTTTACTGCTTCTAATTCTTTCCTCTTCTGCACTACTGTTATTACTTCTTTCCTCTTCTTTCTTATTACTCAAAATTTCATAATTAAAAAAACATTCTTCCTGTTCAAAGATTTTATCCATGTTTTGTTGATTTTCATTTTTATCAGCATAGTTTACTAAATTCTCAATTTTATCTTTACTTTCCTCTTCCTAACACTGACTAGTAAATTTATTAGGCTCGAGTTATAGCGGACTAAAAACTCACAAGCTCGTTTCATCTACAATTACGTAAACGTGAGCTGCACCATCAAAAAAATGTTAAATCGCCTATCCGAGCCGAACGCCGCCAGGAAGAGCCGTCTACTAGAACCTGTAGCAAAGAAGAAGTCAATTAAGTTTATAAATTTATCACGGGCATTTTGGAACGTGAGTAAAACTCGACGCCGCACGCATCCGAGAAGGGGGAAGGAGGTTTGGATCATCGCGAGGAGAGCTTCGCCGGGAAGACGCTGCCAGCCGCCCCAGGTCGCCGCCAGCGACACCGCTTCCGTGCAAGCGAGGCAAACTGCTGCCTTCAGTCCCCGAGCGGACCCGACGAGGTCATCCACCCCGATTTCAACCCTGCGGACACGCCGCGTGCAGCAAAAGCTGAACCCCAAGGTACACGCTGCCGAGAGCCGTGGGACGATAGTGAGTACCCGTAAATCCACAGAATTCTTAGAGCATTTGCTTTTCTGCAAAGAAATCCGACGCCTTCTTGTAAAATTTGCATTTGAGATTGTGTTAAAATTCATTTTGTGGGTGAAGACATCACTAATCTGCCTTGTTAATTGATAAAAATTTTTATAAAGAAAGTGTAAGTTATGTTAAATAATGTAAGGTTGTAGAAAGTGTAATTAGAAAGATAGGATGGCCAATACTAAGATATTTCCGCGCCAGCTGGTTGCGTAGGAGTGCATTGTATTATGGGTTAATGAAATTTGAAATCAGTAACGTCAGGCATTAGATTCTGATCGCAGAATTATTAACAATAAAATCCGCAGCACTTCTTGAGATTTTACATTAGGAACCTAACGATTTTTTAATTGTTTTTTTAAGGTCGCATCAGCATCTAGGTCATTAGCGGCCACTATTGGTGTTAACGGTATGGGAACTATGAAGATGAAACGAAATGGTGATGATGAGGGGTGAAAGGACGAACACAAATACAACCACGGCCGAGGCGGGACTCGAACCGAGATCACTACGATACTACTACCTTAGAAATCTCGGCCACCGGGTCGACGAACCTAATGAATGCTTATGCTATACTTTGTACAAATTTTTTATCATCAAAGTTTTTATTAATGAAGTGTTCTAAAGCCTACAGTAGTGCTAGTTGTTAATGTGTGTGAGTTTTCTTAGTCATATTCCAAGCAGGGTTTCCTGGGAAAGAAATACTTTCTATTTGAATAAACAACTGGTAGGGCCCGGTGACAGAGCGGCGGAGAAGACGTCGCATGTGGCTGGTGACACCCACGCTAGAATAAGATCTCGTGGGGTGTAACCGCCCTGACAAGGGTCAGTTAGTGAATACAGGGCGCGTCGCGAAATACGACGACGTGTTCCGTCACAATACAAAGAAAGTGAAGAATCGGGAAATAATTCTCAAATCATTCCTGTACATTACGTAACAACACTTGTGTAAATTAAAAATGAACTTCCTCAACTCATTTACAATTGCATTAGATTGGATAATCAACTTAAAAGTTTTCAGTTACAACATGGATCTAATACCTTTTTCTCACAAAGAAATCTCACAAAGATTACGCTAGTGAATAAGTAACTAGAATGCATTCTTGATGAAAAATTTAAAAAAATGTAACATCACGTTAACACTTTCTTTGACCATATAAAAGTTTTCTACCCTGATAAAACAATATCCATTCTTGACAGTGAGCAGCTTCGAAGTAAACTGACAAATGTATATATTGATAATACAAAATGCAAGGTTACAGAATTTTTGCTAAAGTATTTGTTAGACAAATTGGTCTAAACTATTAGTGCAATTGATACAAACACTAAACATTTTTTAAAATAAAGATAGTTTCATGAAAAATATTTTAAGTATTTTTCATTGCTCTAATTTCTTAAAAATGTACCAACTGTTTACAGTTTTGTAGGATGATCTAATAAGGATCTAATTTTAAAGGAAAGAAGTTATTAAGAAAAAAGTTCGAAGTTGTTGAAAAGAAAAAGAGAAAGGAAAAAAACCTTAACTTTTATCAATTTTTGGAAATTCACAGTTTTCAATGAAAATAAAACTTGTCACCTTCATTAGCTTACATTTTCCACGAAAGCAAACAATTTAAAAAGAAATATTAGGACACTTGCTGAGGAAATGTTGAAAATGTTGTAGGGCCTTCAGGTACTTTGGGGTCATTTGCGCGATGAACTCCTCGATGGCCGAGTGGTTCGCTGGCCGGCCTCTGAACCCACGTGCGCCGGATTGATCCCAGCAGAGACCCGCGCACTTTTGGAGAGTGAAAATATCACGTCATGCTTACGACACCTAAGAAGCTTCGCAGGTACTCGGAAAAATTAAAACCCTCCGTCTTTTTCACGTTCTACGAAGCTGTCACGCTTCCTCAACCAGAGAGATCAGGTATAGTTAACAGAGACCAACATCTGGCGGAGAAAGAGTCACTCCTAGGCGTGTACGGGAACGCCCACGGGGCGCATCTGCTCGAAAATGATCCCACAGACCCGCGCTCGGGGAAGAAGTTAAAAGAAATCTGGGGCGATTATTTCGTAGTAGGACAAGTAACTATGGCTGTGTCCCCACAAAATAACCATAAAAAATTAATTCGTATCCATTACAATTACCGAGTAAAAATTATAAAGAGTAGAAACTCATTGAGGCTCAACACACACCCGATGAGAAACAATGCTAAACAGATGGAAATTTGTGGAACTTAGCTAGTTGGAAATTCATGGTTTTAATGCGTACAATTATTTATATAATGTAGACACAAGCATTTCTATTTAGATTTTAATATTTTATTTTTTTATAATTGTATTGCACTTTCGTATCATTTTATATTCGTTTTGTAAATTCGTTTGCTTTATCCATTCTATAATATTCTTATTGAGTTATCTATTATAGAAAATCGCACAAATTATCTTCCAAAAAATCTAATAATGTTAGTTCTAAACATGTAGAAAAATTTTATATAACAATTACTTTTGCCATTATTAATAATATATCCAACCACTTCTACGCTGCATTATATTTTCTAAGACCATGTTTCAAACAATGTACCTAAAGGAATCATGAATATTCATCCATTTATGACTAAACATGTCTGCGCTTTCTTACCTGAAGCCCCAAGCCATGTTGAAACAGAGCGCCGTGAGCCAGCACTTGGCGGCAATTAACAGGAAGTACATCGGCAACGCTGGCACAAGAGAGAGACGCATCAAGTTAGTTTCATCCTTCACCCGGCCAAGAGCCGAAGCTGTTGCGCAGATTGCTGCCAAGTTGTCACTGGCCGATCAGAGCCAACGGCGCTTTCTCTTTACGTCTAATTTATTCTCACGACAACCAATATATTTGAATGATTCACATTGTTTGATGAGATTTTAAATTGTAGAGATTTTCTTGATTAAGATTCTATTCCGTACGCTGACACCTAAAACGAACTAGTGGAGTTACAATATCACGTACTATCTCACGATAATGTGAATTGTTTTGTGTTATTATAATATGACAATTGTTGATCCATTAACTATCATTTGGAAAATCCTTTAAGAAACAATGTGCAAAAAATACATTTTCTTTTTAAAATTCAAACGTTTCAGCGAAAACAACTTTCTGCCATTGAATTATTCACGTTCCTCATAAATGGACCAATGATACGCGATGCGCATTTAAACCGAAAATAGTTATTTTTATTCAAATTAAATAAACAGTGGTTGTCTGGTATCAAGTTTCTATTTCGCTTAAGATCTTTTCGTTCGCGTAGCGATCATCGTCAGAGCTGAAAATACATCAAGAGATATAATTATACATTCTACAGATTAATATATAAAAGAAGTGTGCAGTGGCGTAAGCAAACATCCGCAAACACACCACTCTCACACCTATCAACAAAAACACTACAGCCACGTACATCACCATCCCTTATGTAGGACCCCTTTCTCTAAAAATAGCAACCACACTCAATAAATTCGGACTCAAAGCTACTTTCCACAACACTCACACATTACAAAAAACTCTATCCAACACTAAAGATCCAATTCCTCCTACTTCTTTATGCGGAGTCTATGCCCTCACTTGCAACAACTGCAATGCCGTATACGTAGGACAAACCGGGCGTAAATTCACACAAAGGATCAAAGAACACGAACAAGCATGGAAAAACAATACCACCACAGTTTCACACTTCGCTGATCACCTAAATCAAAACAATCACACATTTGACAAACTCATTAATTTCCATATCCTAGAAATTGAAAACAGGTACTGGCACAGATTAAAATTAGAATCACTTCACATTCACAACAACCTAAAAAACAAGAACAATACCAGTCTTAACCAGCAAATCCCTGAACTTTCGTCACCTCTGCTAAAATTAGCACAATGTGTACACCCCTAAGTCCACCCACCTCCGACCGCCCGCGCCCTCCTCACACCAGGCCCAACGGCCGCGCCTCTCGACCCTTCGGCCGCGCCCTCCCCTGCCCCGCCCCCACACTTGCCCGACCGCCGCCCTGCCTACTTAAGCGAGCCGCTGTTTCAAAAATTCGCAGAACTTCGTTTTCCGCCCAGCAGCTACAAGGTACGACCGATCCAGTTTGCTTACGCAACTGCACACTTCTTTTTATATATTAATCTGTAGAATGTATAATTATATCTCTTAATGTATTTTCAGCTCTGACGATGATCGCTACGCGATCGAAAAGATCTTAAGCGAAATAGAAACTTGATACCAGACAACCGCTGTTTATTTAATTTGAATTAATAAGGTATCTACATTACCAAACCGTCTAATTAATAAGTTATTTTTATATTAAATTAATGCGAATTAATAACGGTGGCCGTCATTACCGCCTTCTGTTATCAGTGCAATTTAAAATAGATTTATTGATTCAATGATATTAAACCTAATATATCTTTTCAAGATTCGAATGACCGTCTTCAAGCTCCTTTCACCTTTCCGTATATCAACACCAGAAATACAAAATTTAAATCCTTTATTTACATTCACGCTGAACTGGCTGTTGATACGGCCTCCCTTTACTGTCTACTTCCAAATAGAATAAGTTCCTAATTCTTTTTCTTTTACAATAAGTTTCAACTCGTTATCTGTGTTGTAGACAATTGCACGTACCTTTTACAATGTCACTTTCAAGTTTTGATCAACTCTTTTGGCAACTGAAATTAAATACTTCTAAGATAAACAACATACAAAATGTTTTCGCGACACTTGGTCACATACATTTCCAGCCCTTCAGAATTGTACGTTACCATTCGCATTTACTTTTGTAACAGAACCATCTGCGATCGTTAACTTGCGGTCTTATTCGCGTGCTGGAATGTGCTTTTGTTGTTGCACATGTGGGAGGGACATCCACTGTCAATTCACTACAAATTTCCAGTGGGATGTCTTTGTTCATTCATTATTAAACTTAACGTCAAACATTTTCACCAAAATCAAATCACTTTTTACCAATTGTGTAAATTTCGTTTATTGGGTCATCTTCTTGTAATTTTTTCTGAAGAAATTCTTAGACTGCAGTTCGCAGGTTTTGTTTGTCAGATTTTAGGCCTCTCACTGAAGTTGTTGCGGTGCTCCTCTTTTCTCTCGGCTCGTCTTTGTTTTCTAGCTTCTGAATTCTGCGAGAGTTTCTCTTTCTTTAATAAATTCTTGGTATCTTTAGGACTTATTTTTACTTTCTCGTATACGTAAGTATATAAACGGAGTAATATGGTGTAATGATTTACGATCATCCAAGTCAATTATCATTTCCTTTAAATGAAAAAGAAGAAAAAATACTAATAGAATGATATAAATTATATTCGAAGAGACAAATGACGGCAGCGCCGCGCACGAACATTTTTTAAAAAAATTAAAGGAATGCTCGTAAGAAAGGGAAACGTGACACAAACATTTGATAGAGCACAATTTTTGAAATCGTTCGAAACAACAATCATCAAAATCGGACCAGGGGTTCGATTAATTTCGAGAATTTTAGTAATCCTACATTTTGGCGGAATAAAAAGGAATATGTACGCGCCATTGTTGCCGTGAAGAAAGTAATGAAAAATAGTGTTTTTCGTAAATATTAAGAGAACGCCTGAAAGAAACGGGTTAGAATTTTACAGAATAAAAGAGCAAAATTTATCGAAATTTTCGAAATTAATTACGATTTTGGAGGACGCCTGGGAGGCGAGATAAAAATTAAGTAATTTACTTTCATTGAGAAAAATATACGAAACAACAGACATATCGTTGTGACGTCATAAGAAGATAGCAAGTAGTGATTTGAAATGTTTAATTAAACAAGGCATTGAGAGACGAATCAGACGATACGGTAATTATCGTAGGAATTTTGGACACGAGGTAGAGGCAACCACAGGTCAGGAAAACGGTGATAAGTAAAAATAATAAATATATTTCGTTATTCTGTTTGGCGCAATAAGCGGGTGATCCGCTTTTGTTCGCCACGAAAGCATATAAGCTGGAGAACAACAATGCCGGTCAGTCAGAGATGAGATGAAGTGTTGCTCGGAGCGTGAACGCGAGATCAGTGTTAGAGGTTGCGAGAATTCTTTAATTATTTTTATGAATTTATGACTTACAAGCATTTTATTTATTTGAAGGCGCGCGAACTGTGTAAAAAAACGCGCACGTAAATTGATAAACAGTGGCGATATAAGAGAGTTTTGTTATTTTCACGACGTAAACGATATTTGTCGGACATTTTGCGTGTTGTGTTTAATAGCACGACTGCCAACGCTATTCTGGCTTGACATTAAAAACGGGAATGCAAGTAAAGTTTTCTACGAAAATAACATGGTGTATCGGTGCGTAGTGATTTTGAACATTCGGCGGGAGTTGTAATTTGGGATAAGCCGAAACAGGTATAAACTTGCGTGTGCTACGGCGAATTCCGTGATGAAGCAAGTCTCGCGCGATGGTGATGTCCATCGAGATGACGGTGGCCGGAGCTTAGCAGTCATGGTGCACTGATGTAGCGCGAGTGGCAGCTGGCGACGAACGCCGCGGCGCCGAACCAACAAACAGGGAAGTGAAATGACTTAATTTGTTTTCGGTTACTACTATTCATGTAGAAGACGAAGTAATGTATAACTTCTATAAATTAAGAGTTGATAAGGCAATAGTTTAGAATGCGCATTGGGTATGAATGAAATTTTTGTAAGTTTTTCAGGGTGAATGTTTCTTTTCTTTTAATTTTTGTCTCAATTGAATTTTTTATGTTGTCGTTGAAGGGTGTTTTTTTGTTTGCGTGCTTGTCAGTGTTTAATGAAAGGAAGGAATCTGTTAGCAACAAAAGAGGAATGTATAGAATAAAGCACGATGAACACAGTTGTGGTTATCAGTAAAACCTCTCAATGACGTGTTGTGATTTCTGGTAATGAGACGCTGACGCACGCGCGCGTTGCACGAGTACCACGTTTCGGTCCCTCTACAGGGGCCATCAAAAGTTCACGCCCGCATAAATTGTTAGAATTTTGAAAACTTAGATAGTATACGGGCACATTAAAGTATAAAATAGAGGGAGTAGACGAATTTGTTACACTAGCGCCCAACGTATGGGGCGATTTTGTTACAATACGTAGTATAGAGAAATTACGTAATGCTGCGTGAAAAAAACGGCGGATTTTCGACAGAAAAAAAGTAATTGCCGGGTTCTGGTGACGAAAAAATGCATAACACCAGATGCAAAATTAAGAGAAAAAAATCCACTTTTAGAAAGAATCCCTGTTTTGTGGGTCCTTGATGCCGGAAACCCAATTGGAAGAAAAACGTCCGTCCGTCTGCCTGTCTGTCCGTCAGTCCGTCTTGTGAATACTTCTAGCGCCTAAACTATACGTACGATCTTCTCGAAATTGAAGAATCCCCAGTCTATCTGGATCTAGTTGAAGCTTTGACATTTTGAAAAACATTCTTTAAAATTTGGGAATACTTTAAATTAAGTCCCCCGAACATTTTCAAAATTTTCTTAAGACCAACTCAAATTTTTTTCTTTAAATTTCTTGTAAAAATAGAGTAAAATACACTTGTAAAAGTAGCCCAGGTCCTATTTTCCAGGTTTAACTCTGATTTTTTGATAATTGCAAAAGTTTGAATTTTTGGACGTCTTCCTACAATTACAAAATTGATGACAGAGATTATTCTTTCAAGTGAAATTTGTTGTCTATTAATATTTCTTTCAATAAGACCATGTAGATTTTTGTTAAATGTTAGTAGTTTTCGTGCAATAGTATGTGAAATATTTGCAATTTTAAAAAATTACAAAAACAATATTTTCTCATAAATGGCTCCAAATTTTTTCTTAAAATTCGTGGTCGGGTCAGTGCGATATGAACCCTATACCATGACATAAACGACGTTATCTTCTATTCTTATGTTATTCCAAACATTTTAAAAACGATTCTATTTTACTTTTCTCTCACGTCGGTAATATTTACATTAAAGGCGATTTCTTCACATGATTATATTTACGAGTACATGCGCTTTACATAATGTCAAATAAAGCTTTTCGAAAACTCAACAGTTTTCTTTAAAAGTGAGCTCAATATTCCTCATTTTCAGGATCGCTCAAACGGCATTTTCTCAAAAGTTGCTCCAAATTTTTTCATCAAATTTTTCCAATAGATAGTTCTTATTGCACTGTTTTATAGAAAGTAAAGTTCATTTTCGTGTAATTATTTTCTTTTTTCCAAAATTACACAAATATACTTTTCTTGAAATACATCACTCTCCGTTAATACGGACATTTCCATCGATTTGTATGCAATCATATATTTGTTAGTGGAAGTGCTTCAAATGACTTTGAATTCAGTCTTTCGAAAACTCAATAGAATCCTGTGATAAAGAGGTTGAAATTTCGCATTAACAGCAATGCTTAATCATTTCCTTAAAAATCCGCTCCAAATTTGTCAATGAAACTTTCTATTGATTATGAGATTTTATTCTTCTTTAATACTTTTGAAGAAATAATCCGGATGAACTACTAAGTTAGCAAAAAGTTGAGAAAATGTCAAAAAAATGTACTTTGGGCGACGATAGATGGCAGCTGGCCAGAGAATGGAGCAAAACCTTAAAGCCAGACCACACCAAGGAAATTAGAAAACGATACTCCGGGTAAGTCTGTGCCATTCTGTAGCACCTGTGGTTTCAAAATACTTTCCATTAGCACATATACACTTTTCCATCCCTAGTAACCATTTACAAAAGGTGTCACTCCATGTTTATATTGGAATGGTGTTTATAGCACCAATGTAGGTAGTTTTCTTCATCCGAAGTAAAGCACTGTCCTCGGATCTTTCGCTTGAGTTGGGGGAACAAAAAGAAATCAAAAGGGGCCAGGTCGTGCGAATACGGTGGATCGGGCAACAAACGCACATGTTCATTGTTGAGAATGTCGATTGGTATTGCAGCCGTGTGAGCAGGAGCGTTGTCGTGGTGAAGCAAAACGTGTCCTTGGTTGGAATTTGGACGCTTTGATGTCCACGTTGTGATAACCTTCGGCGAGCATTGTGTCACATACGGTATCACTCAGCGGTCACAGTGCGTTGATCGCCTAGGGGTCACTATAGTTAGATGACCTCTCTTTGTGACTGTCTTTTCGTTTCGGGATCAAAGTGGTCCCATCCATGATTCATCGCCTGTTACACTGTTGAAAACGTCCTTAGACCGTCCTCCATCAAATATTTGTAGCATGAATTTTCACCAGTCCACCCTTGTGAATTTTGGCTCCTGTCAATAAATGTGACATCCTGCGAGAACATAGCTTGGTGACTGTCAAATGTTGATGCACAATTGTTTGTGCTGCAGTCGACTGTGGTGGTTCCGTATTTCCTCGTGCTCTCTCTAACCTATTCTTTCTTTATTCTATCCATTAAATAAGTGTTATTTTAAATCCTAGCCCTGATATGTGCGTTACGGAGTACCATCATAGAAAATTTTATAATTAGGTCGTGAGGGCGCGGACTTGTCCTCAACAGGAAATCAAAACAATAATTAATATTATATGAAAAAGGAAAGGAAATCATCAATAACCCAGTTTTCCTGTAAATATCAGCGTCCTGTCATTTATTGCCGCTTTTCTCAGTGATCTCCTTGCTAATAAAACAGAACGCAATATAACACAGGATAACAATGTAACAACATTCCTTACGTACTATTGTGACCATTCGAACGTTCAACAAACGAATTTGGCGCCGCCGCTGCCGCTATGACGACACCAGTTTATTCCATGAAGGAGAAGTGTGTGTGAAGTAGGCAGGGGTTTCTCCCCAACCGTCCGTTGAGACGTCACTAGGCAGGGGCCATGTCAAGCTAGCACAACCACCATAGCAAAATCACATCAAACCATATATAATATTTAGTACTCATTTAATACTAATTTATTACCCCAAAATTAAATTTATTACTCCTCCCGTTTCTGAGATAAAGGTGGTTGTGCTAGCATGACAGTCACGCTAGCACAACCCAATTCAAAAAATGAGCTCAATCGATCAAAACTAATATGAATGTTTAGAGTATATTTATTACTAATTTATTACTCTAAAATGAAATTTATTACTCATGCGGTTTACGGAAAAAAAACCTGTCAAACAGTTATGCAACCCGCACGAGATTCTCCTATATTACTGAAGAGTACCAACGACCTCCAAACACTAAAGCCTATTACAAAAATACATATACAATCAATAGTACACATTCAGTTCCAATTTTTAACATCAAGAAACAAATTTTGAATGCGAAAACGAATTTAAGAAATATTGTAAAAACTGAATCGTAATTGTCAAAACATGCAAGAGATTCGAATTCAAAAATAGAGAGAACCAACGAGCACAATCGCATTAAACCAAACACACAATTAACAGAGGTATCACACTGTTATTTAAAACTAATTAGAAATTTATTACTCCTGTTTTTTACGAAATAAATAATTTTATAGAACGACACGTAATTTTAGAGTATAGTGAGCCACAAGCAAATAAAACCTATCCTGTTAAAAATTAGACATTATGTTCTGTTCTCTAACATTTAGTAACAAATTATGAACGTGGAAACGCGTTTAAGAAACAATGTATAAACTCAATCGTAATGGTCAAAATATGCAAGAGATTCAAATTAAAAAATAGAGAGAAACAACGAGCACAATCGCATTAAACCAAACACACAATTAACAGAGGTATCACACTGCTATTTAAAACGAATTAGAAATGTATTACTTCTGTTGTTTACGAAATAAATAATTTTATAGAACGACATACTTATCAAAAAACCGAGATATACGATGTAATTTATACCTTATAATAACCCACACGCAAATAAAACCTATTCAGTACAAATTTAGACATTTAATTCTAGTTTTTCAATCCTGGGAATTAAAATTAACGTGCAATCGCATGAAATAAATATTGTATAAACTCCATCGTAATGGTCAAAACATGCAAGAGATTCACATTCAAAAATAGAGAGAACCAACGAGCACAATCGCATTAAACCAAAAACATATTTAACAGAGGTATCACTCTGCTATTTATAACTAATTAGAAATTTATTACTCCTCTTGTTTACGAAATAAATAATTTTATTGAACGACATACTTATCAAAAAACGCATGATATATATGAAGAAATGTATAGAGTATTGTAACCAAGAAGCAATTAAAACCTATTAAGTACAAAATTAGACATTCACTTCTAGTTTTTGAATCCTGAGAACAAAATATAAACGTGCAATCGCATTGAATCAATCGCGCTTTTGGCGAAAGACACGACGGACGAACTGCACTGTTGCTGACACAAGAGGCGACTGAGTGACGTGAGTGGGCGCGTGGAGTACGACGGTGCTCCATTCTAAACAACATTGCGAGAGAGATAAGCGGTCTCCATGACGTCAGTTTCCGGCACGCGATTCCTAACAGTCAGCTACCTCTCAGTCAGCTATCCTTCATAGTGTAGTTTACTGACGAATCGTGTTCACTGGTTGAATCATTATCGCTTACAGAAACGTCAAATATTTCTGTATTTTCCTTTTTGTGGAATTTTCTGCACGCAATGACAGATAATGAAGATACTTTGACTGCATTTTTTAATTCGGTACACATGTCTATCCACACAGGATTTAATTTGGATTCATACTTTTGTGTATTGGGATCGATGATCGTATCTTTTTATACGTAAAAAAAATTGATCCAAAACTTCATCATCAATGGTCTTCTTCCGTCCTTCTTTCATTTTTGCGAATATGGTAAAATCCGTATATTAGAATTATTTTGCAACAAAAGATGTTCTGAATAAAATAAGGGTACAGCCAGTCTCTTGCAAATAGCAACACAGCACATTAGACGCGTTACAATTCTCCGAAACAGGTGCACTAAGAAATATGTCCAATACTACGAACCTCGAAGTTTAAACACACGATAGCTCGCCAGTACCAAATACCCTCCAGAAGCATGGACAGGTCGGTTTGGGGGGGGGTCTTGCCGGTGACCCCGGTTGAGAAGGGTCCCGAACAGTCGTGCACGAGAAATGTTCCAAAAGAATCGTGTCCTTGAAGTTGGCACCGCCACCAAACGGAAAATCACTAAAACCATTCGTTTGTGTCTCGTTTGTACTCGTTTGTACCGCAATAACATTCGTTTGTACGAAAACCAATTACAAGATCCAGCACTTTCCATTGCATGCTGACACCGCCACCATCGTAAAAAAGTGAAACCATACTAAATCGTTTGTACCGGATTGTTCCACCAAAATTTTCGTTTATACAAGAAACTTAACCCTTCAGTGGCACTGTACTCCACATAATTTTAAATCTTAATTTCTTTGGTATGAGCTCATTGTTGAAGCTGAGAGGTAGCTGACTCTTAGGAATCGCGTGTCGGAAACTGATGTCATGGAGACCGCTTATCTCTCTCGCGATGTTGTTTAGAATGGAGCACCGTCGTACTCCACGCGCCCACTCACGTCACTCAGTCGCCTCTTGTGTCAGCAACAGTGCAGTTCGTCCGTCGTGTCTTTCGCCAAAGGTGCGATTGATTCAATGCGCTGGCACGTTTATATTTTGTTCTCAGAATTCAAAAACTAGAAGTGAATGTCTAATTTTGTACTGAATAGGTTTTAATTGCTTCTTGGTAACAATACTCTATGCATTACTTCATGTATATCATGCGTGTTTTGATAAGTATGTCGTTCAATAAAATTATTTATTTCGTAAAAAACAGGAGTAATTAATTTCTAAGTAGTTATAAATAGCAGAGTAATACCTCTGTTAAATATGTTTTGGTTTAATGCGATTGTGCTCGTTGGTTCTCTCTATTTTTGAATGTGAATCTCTTGCATATTTTGACCATTACGATTGAGTTTATACATTTTTTCTTAAATGCGTTTTCACGTTCATAATTTGTTTCTAGGTGTTAGATAACAGAACATAATGTCTAAATTTGTACTGAATTGGTTTTCTTTGCTTACGGGTTATTATACTGTATACATTACTTCATGTATATCGTGCTTTTTTCGATAAGTATGTCGTTCAATAAAATTGTTTCTTTCGTAAACAACAAGAGTAATAAATTTCTAATTAGTTATAAATAGCAGAGTGACACCTCTATTAAATATGTTTTTGGTTTAATGCGATTGGGCTCGTTGGTTCTCTCTATTTTTGAATTTGAATCTCGTGCGGGTTTTGACCAATACGATGAAGTTTATACAATATTTATTTCATGCGATTGCACGTTTGTATTTTGTTCCAAGGATTCAAAAACTAGAACGAAGTGTCCAATTTTGTACACAATAGGTTTCATTTGCTTGTGGGTTACTATACTCTAAATTACTTCATGTATATCGTGCGTTTTTTGATAAGTATGTCGTTCTATAAAATTATTTATTTTGTAAAAAACAGGAGTCATAAATTTCTAAGTAGTTATAAATATCAGAGTGATACCTCTGTTAAATATGTTTTTGGTTTAATGCGATTGTGCTCGTTGGTTCTCTCTATTTTTGAATTCTAATCTCTTGCATGTTTTGACAATTACGATTCAGTTTATACAATATTTCTTAAGTTCGTTTTCACATTCAAAATTTGTTTCTTGATGTTAAAAATTGGAACTGAATGTGTACTATTGATTGTATATGTATTTTTGTAATAGGCTTTAGTGTTTGGAGGTCGTTGGTACTCTTTAGTAAAATAGGTGAATGCCGTGCGGGTTGCATAACTGTGTTTCACAGATATTTTTTTTTCGTAAACCGCATGAGTAATAAATTTAATTTTAGTGTAATAAATTTGTAATAAATATACTCTAAACATTCATATTAGTTTTGATCGATTGAGCTCATTTATTGAATTGGGTTGTGCTAGCATGACTGTCATGCTAGTACAACCACCTTTATTTCAGAAACGGGAGGAGTAATAAATTGAATTTATGGGTAATAAATTAGTAATAAATGAGTACTAAGTATTCTATATGGTTTGATGTACTTGTGCTATGGTGGTTGTGCTAGCTTGACATGGCCCTAGGCAGGAAAACGAGAGTGAAACGTTCTTGTTGCATTGGAGACGGCGTAGATGGAGGTTATCTTAAGAAAAAAAGTTATTAGTTCTCTACAGTTTGTTAATGCAGTATAGATTATGATCAGTGCTTCGGTTGATAGAATGCATTGTGTTAGCAAATACAGTTTCCGTTAAATAGTATCATAAACATTCAATAGACTCGTTTAAAAGAAGACAGATTGCAAGAAGTTTTGTAAATAGAGGTTAACATTTACAAACTGTTTCCGCTGGTGCAATGGCACGTGGAACATGTGATCTGTAATAGTGTACGTAACGAATCACAGTTCCTTCTGGACAAAACGAGAGTATTAAAGAATGTTATTGTATTTACTATGTGACTATTAAGAATTGCAAATTAGGCATTGAGTAAAATTCAGAATATTATGGAATGAGACATTCATATTTATGCTTCATCTTTGCTTGTATAATTCTCTTAAAGAGTGCAGGACTAGATCATTTATCCTATTATACTGATTATGTAAAAGTTTAATATGACAAAAGAGTTATAATGGGTTACATTTCTATATGTATGTCAGCCTAACATTTAAACACTTGTAAATTTTTCAAGAATGTGTTCATGTTGATCTCAGAGGGGATTACATGTGTTTGTTATGTGGAGTTTATTTCCTGATTTAAGTCTTTGTGTTGACATTGAAAAAGAACAGTATTCTGAAGAGGCATTCACTTGTTCTATTTAGATCTTCAAGGTGGGATGTAATTTAAGAGTCATTTAAGAAAAATAACCTGCAATTAATTCTGCACCTAAAGAAAATAATAATTCAGTTAGTGTTTTTATACTGATACACCAGTTTAATAGAGCAATTAGGAATGTGATAATATTGAGTGAATATTACTTTACTATCATATCATTCTTTATTTTTTTTAAAATCTGATTAGTGCAAGTGTTCAATTCTTGCTTTAGTCATAAAGAAACTAGCAAATGGACAAATGATTATAAAGCATTGAAGGCTTTCACGGCCGGAGTCAATAAAATTCATTTCTTCCGGGCTGATGGGCCGTGGTCCAATTGGCGTTGAAATGCCAATTGGACCACGCCAACGGGTGGTCCAACGGGTGGGTTCAACGCCAATTGGACCACGGCCCATCAGCCCGGAAGAAATGGACAAATGATTGTCTCCAGAAGCAAACAAAGCATTGTTTAAATTTGAGTAAACGTGTTTGTGTTGTTTTGGGGACATGTGCTTTTTATATATTGTGTAATATTTGTGTTTTTTTATCATTGTTTGTGGAATACATTCTGTATTTTGGTGAATGTTAAAGAAAACGTTCAATTATAAATGTTCTGTGACTATGACTTTGTGTTTGTTTTTTCAAAATCTTCATTGATAAAGAGCCCCGAATCCATGAATATTTAATAAACAACCTGAGGAGAGGTTACACTATTGCAATTATATCCACATTCTCGCATCATACATTTACCTCTATTTTCATCCTAACTTCATTAATTAATTATTTACTTAACGATAACGAAATCCAATAAACAAAATAATACTTTATCTGTTAAATTTCTTTTACTTAAAGAAAATGTTTGCGTGAATAATTTCCATAATATTCTATTTGTTAATATTTTTTTACTCAACAAAATATATTGCGAGGCCACGTCTTAAAAGAATTAAACTAAAACACATATCTTGGTCTTCCCGTATTAGCTCCAATGTAGAATCAATTATAATTAGGGATAGGTCCTCGATACTTTCAATTCCTCGATACCCTCGATTATCAGGTGGTATCGACAGCGATCGATACTTTTGGAAAATTACTCTTTACATTTTCGATACTTGCAATTTTTTATGCCAATCCCCATCTCTTCTGAGTTTACAGAACAATTTCTTAACATTATTCTCTCTCCTTTATTTCTTCTGTCAACAACAAGGAAGTGTGCGTCTGTTCGCATTCACTTACAGTCGTTGAAATTAGCCAACGTTGCAGCGTCCGGGCGCCGTGTCCCGTTGTTTATCCCCTAGCGCCTGTCATCATCTCTTGAGATAGTCCGCAATACGCGACCAATTTAGCATTGGGAAACTCTTGCTTGTAGGCTCCCAGGCAATCTAGCAGCGACAGGCACGATAAGCAATGTGCTCGATGTCAGCATTTCTTCCGGGGATACTCCCCTTCCTCAGCCCACTGTGGACGCATCTGACGGAGCTCGTGAGTTCAGTTCAGTTCTGCCTTTTAAAGTGACGGACGACGATTAGGTTAGTGCATTCCATATACAAAATGAGTGAAGTGTGGAATTATTTTGAAGTGGACTCGAAAGATGACAATTGTGCTATTTGTAGAATATGTAAAAAAAATTTTCGCGTGGTGGAAAGTCACACAATACTAGTAATTTAAAAAAACATGTTACATCGATACCAGGTAGTATTCAGCTCTACCGAACACAAGAGGGCCAAGCCAACTAATGCTGCAAGGGAAGATGGAAACGTCGCAGATTGTACGAGTGAAGTGGTAGAAGTTGATGACCCATGGCCAGTCTTCTCAAGATCCTCAAGTTTCAACACAAATCAACCAACACTCGTTGATTTTTTGGACACAAAAAAATCAAATTTAAACCAGGAGACAACCGTGCCAAAGCAATAACAAGAAAAATTGCTTACATGATATGCAAAGATAATCAACCGTTCAGTATTGTTGAAGACAATGGATTCAAGGAATTAATTAAACATCTTGAACCTAGATACACCATGCCCACAAGAAAATATTTGGCGAATCACTATGTCCCCCAGTTATTCGAAGAAGTGGAGAACAAGATCAGAGATCAAATCCAGGAAGCCGAGAGGGTTGCAATCACCACTGATTTATGGACTTCAACGACCTGTGATGATTATATGAGTATTACAGTGCATTTCATAGACAAAGATTTTCAACCTCATCACATGTGCATCGAAGTAATACCTTTTGAAAAAATCAGTCACACAGGAGCAGATATTGCAAGTTTTCTTCGAAACACTTTGAAATTATGGAGTCTGCAAGATAAGTTAGTAACCGCAATCCACGACAATGCTCGTAATGTAGTAAGAGCAATGATCGAAGGACATTTTCCGCATATTTCGTGTTTAGCTCATACTTTGCAACTCGTCGTGAAAGAGGGACTGTTGAGCAATACTAAAATTCAGAAAATTACTGCTTTGTGCCGAAAACTTGTGGGGAGTTTCAAACATTCCTCTAAATCCACCAAAGTGCTGAAAGCGGCCCAGAAACATCTTTCTGTACCTCCACATCGTTTAATTCAAGACGAGCCGACGCGATGGAACTCAACTCTCCTCATGCTCCAAAGACTTCAGGAACAGAAGAAGGCTATTGTTTATGCTTCTGCTGACTTAAAATTGCCAGTTCATCTCTCAACTGAGCAGTGGGAACTTATTGATCAACTCATTCAGGCTCTAAACATTTTTGACCAAGCAACACTAACGGTCAGGTCGCCTAATGTGTCAGCATTTGAAGTTATTCCTATTGTAAATAGTATAATTTGTGAACTAGAAAAGCCAAATGAAGTTGATTCAGGACTTGCTGCTGCGAGAAAGACTATGCTGGAATCTTCAAAAGTAAGATTCAAAGATATAGAACTAAATGAAATATGTTTCATTGCTACATTGTTGGATCCTAGACTGAAAGGTCGAGTATTCCGCGAGAGTGCTGCGTTCGAGACTGCCCGAAAGAGATTATTGGATCTTGTAAGTCAGGAAGCAGATCCAGTTTCCAGATCCAGGTTTCAAAAGAAGAGGTAAGAGTTTCTGATTTCTAATTTTAATTTTAAACGACCCTATTTTTTCATCACGATTTCAATTCTCCAATATTTCAATAGTTCAATTTCAGCAATAAACATGCGCTGGGAACACCATGCTTTGACAGTGTTCTCGCCGGAGTCGGAGAGCGAATCAAGATGGTCGCCACGCCGCCACAGTGGGCCCGATGGGAGCGCGCCGTCGTCCGCCTGGCTGAAGCCTCTCCACCGCCTCCGGCACCCAGCCCACGTCTATACAAGACAATTTGCCTGTAATCGGCCAGTAATCGGAGAGACATTAGTAAAGGAAGCCAAGAGCGTAGGTGCCAACAATAAGGCATGTTATTGCTGCAGTTAATTGTTTTTTCTCTGATTACTTCAATTAAGACAGGCAATGGAGCAAGTCCTTCAAGCCAGTCTACACCAAAAAGGATTAGAAAATAATGCTACGTGAACGTCTGTGGCATACTGCAGTACCTCTAATTTTAATGTGTTTTCGTACATTAAAGTTTCTAAATGTATGTCATGCTGTAAGACTTCAATTAAAATAGAAGCAATGTTAGAAAGCCCACACACTCCACATCAACGTCCATAATTTTTGAGCACAAAATATTCTGTGTATTTCAGGAAGCGATAACAACAAACTATCTTGTAACATCTCAAAACAATGGGCATACCGTCTAGACTTTCTTTTACAAGCCAAACGATTCCAAACTTCATTATAACGATTATTAGCTCTATAAAAAAGAATGAAATATTTTTGCTAATGCGTGTCCTTATAGACACGATTGGCAGTTAAAGGTTAATGATAAAATTTGAAGAATTTTACGAAGAAGAAAACAGTTTTATTGTATTGTTGTAATTAAATTGTTTTATTTGGCAGAACGTATAGGCCTACTCTCTCGTACCCGAAATTTCGAATGTAAGTATAACCTTAGAAAGCATTATAAACATTAGTATTGAATTTATTAATAATGGCTTTAGGCCCTCATAAATACGATATTAGTGAGGCCATTAGTAATTCAGGTCAAAATCAGAATAAGTAGGAAAATTTAGTGACTTTAAAACCCTCATAGGTTTGTTACTATTTGTTCGAGAAAAATAATTTATATAGAAATTTGTAGACAATTTTATGGTTTTAAAATTGTACAGGACCATTTTTCAGTAACATTCACCATTAAAAAGTTATTTTGCAAAAACGAATAAAATGCTTGAATGTTGGTTTTTTGTTTTGTTTCTTTATTGGAAAAACTTTTTCCAACGTATTTCGCGGTGGAAACTTGGAGTAGTCTTACTAATAACAATATAAACATTTTTTAAAAAATCTCGTCTATTGCTGGATGGATCCCATTTCGGTTCCCCATCGACTTCTCTGAGTCTTGTAACGTGAATTCACTATCGAAACTCTAACCAAGGATCTGCCGGTCATAGTCGCCGTGAATCAGCAGAAATAGTGGCTGCGAGCTATCACAACCGGAATCAATGGTCGGAAACCGAAGAGCGCGTTTCCGCATACGCAAGTGACCACCAGAGTCTGCGAGTCGAGGAAATACGCATAGCTTTCCAGTGATACGCAAACGGCGAAATTGTAACATTACAAAAACTGCTTGCTACGGAAACATACGACACTGTAGACTAAAGAGTAAAGGAGTTATTTGTTGCTAAAATGACGAACACAATGGGGTGCTTGTGGCGTCTGAAGTACCTAACTTTAGAATACGTCTGCGTTACTGTACAACACTTTATTAGATGGCATTAAACCATCAATACACAAGTTAAAAAGCCACGTAGTCTATGAATCTTTTCTGCGCACAGAAATCTTTCATAAAATGATAAAATGTGACACAAATGATGATGTATTTTATTTTACGGCACAATTGATTTCGTCACCATACATTCAGCCAATTGCAGTGAGAGAATCGTGGGGAGGTAGCGGTAAATGGACTGCCGACCACCGTTTTCTCGCACAGATGTCAGGTACCTCAGACGTCATAATCAAATTTCGCAAAACTAAGCTTGATTCTCTTACACATTTAAATAACTGTTGCACAAAAAAGAATGTATGCAAATTGTTTACAATGTTGCTTTATTGCATTCGGACTAATTTGTAAACTTGTACCTCAAGTCGCTCGTTTTCAAAACATGTACTCATGCAATAAAACTTAACATTATAAACTAATTGCTCAAAATACAGCTCTGTTACGTATCTTTTTATATAATTGTAGGGTGCAATCTGTATTTACATGAAAACTATTATTTATTTTCTATCATAATATCATTTATTGTTTATTAATATTCTATATTCTAAAAAGACTGTTTTAAGTCGTGTCCTCCAGAGAAGATACACACATTTCTCTTTAAAGACATCTAAAGAATAAAACACAACTGCCTGTAGAAGTCTTATGTTTTCACTAAGGAAACGGACGTTTTCAAATTGATCAACTTACCGAATGTTCTGCATCTGTTTCTCAGATGAGGAGGTACAAATCCGAAAGCATCCACTTGGTCGCTGATGGTCATGTAATAAGCCGCCTGTCCAAGATTGAAGCCCAGGAGACAAGAGGCGTGGCATGCCAGACACCAACCGTGAGCCTTGAGGCGCATGCGACTGTTGCACGCGACTGAGGCGAGAGCTACCACCAGCAACGAGACAGAGACGAAGCTCAGATGGCGCAGCAACAAATAGGCGCCTCTGGTAATTCGCGATAGCGGGCAATAAAAGATGGTGTCTCTCAAGGTCCCGTTTTTGAGCAGCTCGAAGTCCACGCACGTTTCCCAGGTGGACCACATGTAGTCGTGGTAGCGTCGTTGCAGAAAGTGCACCGCCAGCTCGTCCTCGAGTGACAGGCGAAGAGGGCGAGCTGTCGGGGAATGTCTTCTAAGGCACGTATCCCTATGCGTGGTACTGAAAAACGCCTCTATGAGAAATCTGTTGCTGATGTGTAACAAAATTTATGAAACAAAATAAGTCAAAATTATGTGCACAGACTACATAGAAATATGTGCGTAAAATTAGCTGATTTGTTGATTGATTAGTGATTCTGGCCTGCATCAACAACTGAGGTCATTAGTCTCGTAAGTGTAGTGCATGTCTTTTTTTCCTCTGCAGGAGGCAGTGACCTTCCTCCGCTGAATGGTATGATACGGCGCGGACCTCCTGTCAGCCAGCGGGGATTTCCCCAACTAGGTACCAGGAGCGATACCTCAACTGATGTCACTGCAGCGCCTCTGACCGGGAAGTCCTAGGTTCGAGTCCTGACGGCGGCAGGATTTTCGACACTAGCTTTTCAGTTATGTCGAATTCAGTCGCTGTCTGGAGGAGAATTCTAGCGGCCGGCTGCTCTAATCGATAGTTTTCAGTAGTTTCTTCGATCAAAACCAGGCGAATGCCAGAGCAGTACCCGAACAGACGGGTACGAGTCCCTCCGGCGGGACGGTGCCCCGCTGGTGGGAGATACCTGGTTGAAAAAACCCCGCTAGCCGACGGTAGGTGAGCGCCGGATCTGGCCATCAAGCGGGGAAAGACCACCGCTACCTCCCGAGCAAAAACATGTACTACACTTAAGGGACAAATAACCGCAGTCAATCAATCCCAACCAGGAATCCCCCATCAACAGGCACCGCTCCAGGCCGGAGAAGGTCGGAGCTCCCGGGTGCTCTCCCGTTATGTTTGTTACTGTTCCGGCAATCGCCTGATTTGGATCGGAGAAAACAAAAAACTACCGCACAGAGTAGCCGGCCGCAAGAATTCTCCTCCAGACAGTGGGTGAATGAAATCTATCTGACAAGCAAGTGTCGAAAATCCTGTCCCCTTCGACCCCAACCAAAGACTTCCCGGTTAAATGAACAGTTGTAACATCAGCTGATGCCCTGAGTCACCCCTCCAGGTAAATCACCTGATATAGTTCAGGACAACAACAGTTGGTACTGCGAACTCTTTGACTGGAAGGCTGTGGGGTTCGAGTCGCCACAATGGCGGATTTTCGATAAAAGCTAGGGAGTTAGCTCGAATACTGCTAAGTCTGGAGGATAATTTTAGGGACTGACTACACAAATCGGAAGTTTTCTCTGGTTTCTCCTGTCAATACCATGCGCCTGACAAAGTATTGCTTTAACAAGCTGCGATGGACAGGTAGCCAACTTCCTTTCTTATCATTATATTTACCTCCCTCTTCAATCATGTTTACTTTATGATACTAGGTAGAGACATTTACTTTAAATGGTATTTCCTACGACTCGTCTATTACGTCTCGTCAAGAAGACAATCTTTCGTTTTTGCCTTCAAAAACTTGGGTAAAGTTTGGCGATATATCAGAAAATTAACGCGGAAGTGATGTGAATAGTAATTTAAAGAAAAAAAATGGTGTAATTTTTGAGAAAATTTTGAAAATATCCCTCGGGCTTCATATAAAGTCTAAATTTTAAAGAATGTTTTTCGAAATCGCAAAGCTTGAAGTCGAGCCAGATCGACCAGGGAATGTCCATTTTGGAAAAAACCTACGTACGAGTATAGTTTAGGCGCTAATGGTGTTCAAAGGCGAGCAGAGGGACAGATGGAGAGACGGAAGACGTTTAAAAGAAACAACTCTTTTTCGGTATCTGTGGGCTCAAAAACGTGTATATCCGTTATAATCTCGAAATCGATTTTCCGCAAAATAATATAACTTTTTCTATAACCGTGTATCACTTCGTATATACGTACGAATATACGTATGTACGTGTTCGAGAAAGTAACTAGTGGTGCTACAACAGAACATACTTTCTCGCATTAATTTTAAATTTTCAATTTTCGAAAATTCTGAGAGTTCAACAGAAGTCAGACCCACGCCATTATTTGAAGCGTGTATTTTTAAATTTACGGAGAAAAGGAGTCGAAGAAAATAATTGTAGCGGTTTTAAAAAAATTATGCAAATATTTAAATTGCATGTATTTCGCAGAAAATTTCAAGAGAACTAATAATACTTTTAAAAAACATAAGATGATTAGATTTCAAGATATCCTTAAAGAAAAGTTTTCATTAGAGAAAAAAATCTCGATTGTCAATATTATAGTCTTAGTAAAACGTCGCTAAAAATTGCACATTAGCAAATTTCAAAAAAGTTAAGATTTTAAAGATCATTAAATATCTCCATTATCTTAGGCGTCCTCTATGCACGGACTGGGTTAAATTAAAAAAAATGAGTCATTTTGTAGAAAATTTTGAAAATGTTTTTGAGGCGTCAAAGTATCGTCAAGAACTAAATATCCGTTTGGAACTAGCAAAGCCTCGAACTCGTTAACATCAAGCGGAGAATATTAATTTGGAGAAAATCGACTGAACGATTTAGACGGTAGCATTGACCACAGTCTTAGTGGAACAAACAGAAAGACTTTTCCCGGAGATGACGTTAAAATTACCAAAACTTACATTTTTCCACAAAATAACTTGCAATGTTGTCACAAGGTGTACACAATAGTATACATAAGAATCATACAATTTTTTTTTTGTAATTTTTTATAGGTTTTGAAACAACATTTTTTTCTGCAATTTAGACAAAAAGATTTGGAATTTTTTAAAATTGTCCTATTTTAAAATAAATCATTGTATGTTACTGATATTTCGTTAAAGTGTTTATAATACATGATGAAACAATTACATGATCTATTTTCAAAATGTATAGATTAGAACCTGAGAAAAAAATTACCCTTGGTATTGCGTATTTTATCACTACAAAATAAATGAAAATAGCCAAATATTTTATAATTCTTAAAGTAATAGCCTTAGAACAAAATGATACCATAAATATATTTGTCAAGTTCTATTAACAACTTCTAAAACTATTACATTAATTGAATGAGAATTCTGAAAATTGGAGCTTTTTGAATATTTGAAAATGTAAGGGAAATGAATTATCATGAAAGCGAAAAAGAAAATTGAAGATAGGGGATACATAGTTCATTTTTAAATTTTTTCTTTCAAATTGCCCCGAAGCATACATTGCACTTTCAACATCTTTTCCTTTTAATCTTTTATTGATTTTTGCATTTTGCGCCTTTTTTAATACTTTTGAAACCTGTTTACGATGCCATTTCACTTTTGGGTTGACGACGTTAGTCTATTATGATATTTATCTTTCTTCCGGGAGGTGTCACTTTCATTCCTGTTTCATGATCTTTGATTCTTTCAGTCACCTCACATCCCATATTGAACTGGGACACTGTTGATGACACAGAAATTTCAATATTTTTTCTGAAAACAAATTTTTCTGTAGAGCACTTGCCCCAGGCAAGACTATGCAAACTTTCATTTGCATTCTGTGCTTTCCCAGATACACAACTTTCCAATTACTCGATATTTGCAGGCCTCTGATGCACGGAAATATTTTACAAACAACACAAGACGTTTAAATGGAGTTTTGACCATGCTATAATTAACAATTCTACCCACTTTCATGACATATGCACTCCTTTGCACTGAAACAAACCTAACCTACCCTAGCGGACGGAACATGAATTAGCAATATTAAATATTTTTTAAACAACTACCTACTAATCAACTAAGCTATAGAAACGTTAAAATAAAGAAATATACTAAGGAGACTAATTGTTTCGAATTGTTCGAAAGCTCACAACAAATCCTGTTTACATGATATAGCTACTCAACACACTTGGATCAACTCGCAGGCTGCCACAAAAAAAATCTTTCAGAAGTTGGATAACCTGTTGCTGATGCTTGTTTGTTACCAAGAACATTCAGATGAACGTAGAATCAGAACAATGGCCGGAAATTTAGAAATCCAGAACTTGGAACAAGGCAAACAGATTTCGAGTTTTGACAGGAAAAAAGAGAGTAACCCGTTACGCAGCGAGAAAATTAAACTTTCACAGCGGCCATTTAAACTGCGATTAACAATAAGGAAAAGTACCATACTAATATACAGACTCTAAAGAAATTTATTACATTGAAAAATAAAAGTCACAATTTTCAATTTTTTCCACAATTTTCACCCACATCCCCCCATGATTTTTCGGTGTAATCACCCACTGAACATTACTTCTGGCTTCTTGTCAGAGAAAAAGCAATTTACTACATATAGAAACAGACATTATCTAAATTATCTATATATTTAGACAGGGCCCCCAGCAATATGAATTTTTCTGCCGATAATTAGCCGCTTTCCGGTTAACAAAAACATACTTGTCAATTGCTCTTCCTATGAAGTAAGTGCGAGAAAGTAAACTAGTGCTGCTACTGAATAGCAGAAACTTTCTCATACTAATGAACTTTCTAATTTCTTAGGCCTGGGCTAGCGTTTTGCACTTGCTACATATTCTCGCCTGCTACCATCTATCGCCGAACGTGTGTAGTTTTCTGATATTTGAGCAATTTTCGAAAATGCCAAAAAATGGAAGCAGCATCACTTTTTTTGCAGTGCTTTTTTTTGCAGTGGTGAAAATTATTTTTTTAAATTTATTAACTTATCTATAATTCATGTCAAAAATACAAACACTCTTACTCACTTTCGAATGTCTTACATACTTATTTACTTGTATTTCTGTAAAAAATCTATATCTTCTACATTGTTATTGTAGGAAGACCCCGACTAAATATTGATGTTGTGCAAAATTGTCAGAGTTTGGGCGATAGCGTTGGCCAGTGAGAAGGAAAGACGGGTAGACAGTGAGAATTTGCCGCTAATCCATTTTTCGGAACCAAGGAATCAACACATGGAATCTGACTATACGACGAGTTACAGGAGGTAATTTATTATTTACATTTATATAGATGACTAACATTTATCTACTTTTGCTTTCCAATGTCCGGCGTTTAGTGTTTTGGTGTCGAAAGACCATGCAAGATGATATTTCTCTTGTAAAGAAGAAAAGCGAGAAAGTAAAACATATATGCATACATTAGCACCGCAAGCGCCCCACTATTTTCATCTCTCTTTATCTAATATTAATTTGGAAACAAACCTACGAATAGTTAGGTGACAGTGTTGTTCCCAGGTAGAGGGATGGGAGGGCAGACAAAGGCATAGGCTGATGGACATTTTCATTTTAAAATACCGTTTTTGGGGCGCCCCAAAACGACTACGCTGTAATCTATTTTAAAAAGCATATTCTACATGGTGTAATTTAAGTTGCCTAGAGAGCTAAGCAACTTAAATTACACCGTGTATACGTACGTATACGAGAAAGTAAATGGTGATAACGGAGAGAGACAGTGCATATGATAGAAAGTATAAAAGGCGAGAAGAGAGAGACAGAGAACAGAGAAAGAGACGAAGTGAGAGAGAGGGGGAGAGCGAGAGAGAGAGAGAGAGAGAGAGAGAGAGAGGGGGAGGGCTAAAGATGGAGAGCAAGAGAGACTGATATAGAGCGAGGAGAGAGAGACACAGACAGAGAATACCTTTTATAGTGGTAGAAGGCGTGGTAGGAGGGGAGCAGCGGGGCAAAGAACGAGTGGCGGGCCCACTTATCTGCTCGCGAGTCACTCCGGCAGGCCCAGCTGCCGCCCTTCTCTGCCACCACCACCTCCCACGGCTTGCAGCACTTGCGCACACACACGTCGAAGTCGCAGTCGGGCTCCGCCAGCAGCGCGAAGGGCCCCAGCGGCGGTTGGGCCGCGTCCACGCAGTACTTTGTCGGCCGGTAGCCTGCCAGCCCCGACAGCTTGGTATTGTGCATTGGCCTCGGCTCCGGGCCGAAAACCCTTTCAATATATTGGGTGAGGAAGATCACACGGCGGCTAAAGTAGGTGGAACCCGTCATTTCTGCCTGGCGCTCGTCCCACACTGCGGATTCGTCCACCGTCCACATCGGAAGCTGTGGATATAGACGCTTCAGTTGGTTCAGGTAGCGAAATTGTACACCCTTGATGTGGTGGAACGGGACGCCGGGCGGGAGCCAACGGCCCACCGAGGTGGCGTTCACGCAAGACGATCCGTTTCCAGAGAGCATTTGGAACGGGCCGCAGCATTTATAGATTGTCAACCAGTGTTTATCCCCACCTTCTGTTTGTGCCACTTGAAAAGCAGCCGTTAGCAAAAGCACGCTCCAAGAGCGCATGGTTGCACAGGAGGGAGGCCTTTCTGTTCCAAGCAACGATCGCTCTCCCTCTGTGTTCAGGAGGTCGATCCCGTGGCAGGTTGAGAAAACTAGGCTTCCTCTCTTCCGCTGATGGGAAATGGCGTCGATGGGTGATTTCGGGCGCAGCCAGAAGAGGTGCACTTTAATAATCACGCATCAATTAAATCCGATCACCAACTGACACAATCTTTACACAAACGCGATTCATGAATGTCACAAATCTCGCCTTACACCGCTGCGACTTCGTCGGTCCAAGTAGAATTTGGGGATAAGCGTGTTCGAGAAAGTTTTTTACTAGTTTTTACGATTACGATGCCTCTAATACCACCATTTATTCTTCATTTATATGATATTTTAAGAATTACGTAACCGTAAAAATCATACCTCCACTCCATGTGAGGCCATTGTGTTCTAGTATATTGAAACATAATTACATTTCACAAGAATACACAACGCAGCTTCTTGCCTCGTTGCTCCGCAGAAAACGACAGTTTCGTTGCCCCGAAGTGCGCAATTCCCCCGTCCAGAAGGGCTGAACTCCTCCGAGCGCCCCACACGACGAAGCCCTCGAGGGAGAGGCCTGCGCTAACTGATGCGGAAGCAAACGTCTGGTAGAAACCTCGAAGCCGCGACTTATCAAGCAAGGAAATGACGTCAATGAACGGGAAAAGTTTCTCACAAACGCTTTGTTACCACAATCGAAATCAAATATTATGAAGGAAAGAAATGGCAATAGATCATCATCTATACATTATATGTGAACTAAAACACATTCAAAGAAACACAAGATCAAGTGAAATATGCTGGAAAAATAATGGAAGAAAAATGGCCCTCCATCTGGACAACGCTTAAAAGAAGTGACCTCCAAAAGAAAGTAACTGAATATCAAAGCAGTAAACACAATAAATTGATAATCAACAAAAAACTAAGCCGAAGAGAGCAAGTGATCTTCACAAGAATCCGGACGGGACACTCAAAATTGACTCACCTTCACTTATTACAAAATAATCCCTCCCGAACTTGTGATCTTTGTTGCTGTATCCTAATCCTGGACCACATCATTGTGTCATGTCCCAAGTTCGCCTTACAGCGAATAAATCTTTTGTGGGGACAGGACATTGGGGCAATTTTATATTCCTCTGACTTTCAAAACCAAGTGGTCAAATTTTGTCAAATTATTGGCATTAAAACAGAAATTTGAGGTCAAAACATGTTAACTTCTGTGAACGGCGTATATTGTAATAACGTAGAAATAAGGTATTAAAGCAATGTAACTATTATTAGAGATATAAATGTTACCTGTGTACTCAGATAATGTAATTTGATGCGGTCGCTAATAACCTTGTAGATGATGCGACCAAAAATAAACTAAAAAAAAAAAGAAACATAATAGCAATTCAGATTAACATAGATTTATTGGGCTTCAAAATTTCATTTCACAAATTCAAAAAGCATCTAGAACCTTGTATAATAATTTAAAAAAATCAAAGAAAATAAATTATCTTCTTTGAAAGAAGTAGATAATCTAAAATCTTTAACGGATAAACACAAAGCGACGGCAGTGGCAAGTAATTTCGAAATGAATTTTACCCCAAAGAAACCAGAGATTTTAAATATAAACAAGCTATTACACATTTCTTATCTTTCCCGTTCTAAACATTTCCAAAAAATATATCTCCAGCTGAAACACGTCAAATAGTCCAAAACTTAATACTCAGTAAATCAGGAGGCAATGGTCAAATTACCATTCATATTTTAAAAGACCTTCCACTATTACAATCTCAGGAACTGCAGCACTGTGCACAATGCAGATAAAGACTTCATTATTTGTTGGATGTATGGACGCGAGTTGTAATATTCCCTAAAGGGACGACGTAGGGTTCAGTCTGCAATCAAAATAGAAATTAATAAATGTACTTCTTAATGTATGAAAATTGTTTTATAATGTGTTACAAAGTAGGATAATTTTTAAAATAAAACACAATTCAAAAATAATAACGTAGGTCACAATCATTGCTCCAACACTCAACATTTTCAACCACGGTGGAAAATATATCAAACTTTCTTTATCAAAAGCAAAGATATATTAGCTGTTTTTCTTGATGTAAAAATATCTCAGATTTATTGCATAAATGAGAAATTTAGAACACACACCGTTAATTGCTGCAAATAATTAAATACTTCTCGCAAAAACTTCTTTCAGGGTGACAGTGAAACTACCATATCCGATCAGATAAATACGTACGCCGGGTCCCCATTTTCTACAACCGTCTTTATCTTTTATGTTGAAGACTGTTAGACCTCCTTTAGAATCTGCAAATAAAACACGATTTGCTGATTAAAAAGCTCTATTCGTGGTAACCAAATATATCTCACAAGGAACAGAAATACTACAAAAAACTTTAAATGTTTTTATTTGTTCTCAAAATTCCGGTTTTTATTCGCGGAATGGCGGATAAAAATGAACGGTACAAAATCACACCACGAAAAGATATTTACAATAAGAACCCCTCAAATGCCCGACCCACGAAAATTTAAAAATTAACACAAGTGGAATAAAGAATATTAGGCAGCTCAATATCTAAATATACTATTCGGTGATAAATTCACCTAGAAATATCAAAGCCGAGAAATAATCAAAACATATACAAAAATTGAAAAATGATATTCTCTGAAGAATAACCACTATAGACGTAAATAAATCTATAATTTGGAACCACATTTAAATCAATTTTGGAATTATCACTCTCAGTGCTCAATTTGGGATAGGGCTAAAGGAAGTAATATTGGTAAAATAATACAAATTGTATAAACAAATTTTAAGTCGTGTTATAAGAACATCTAATTACGTTAAACTAATTAGAAATAAACTGCAAATAGATATCTTAAATAATTATATTTTAAGGTTATCAGAAAAACTTTATATAGACTTAAAAATTGTGCCCAATATTTTATTGTAGTTCACTCATCCAAAATCATAAAAATTAATTCAGTACTCCCAAATTATGCCCACCTTATTAATTTAGTACACAAATTAAATTTAAAAATGCCACGATCGTTTATTTGACTCATTCAGAACACAGTGGAATACAAATTCAAATAACAACTTTAAAAATATAATAGCCGACCTGGATGGCCGAGGTGGCTTAGAGCGAGTACCGACTCAGCGCTTCGGTCCGAAGGGTCGCGGGTTCGAGTCCCGCTTTGGGCATGGCTGTTTGTCCCTTGACTTTGTGTGTGTTGTCGCGGAGGGCCTCACGTTCTGCTGACGCCAGATCAGAGGAGCCCGCAAGTGTGTTGGTCTAGTCGAAAATGCATCCCATCGGGACGTAATGGGCAACCGGCTGTGGACTGGAGAGAAACCCTAGAAAAAAAAATATAATAGTCAATCCCAGCTCTCCATAAGTTAAAGGGAACTTCCCCACCCCTCTACGCTCTACAGCCAGTTAACGTGTATTTTGGTGAAAAAATGCAGTGCATAATTAACTTAATTGTAAATAAATATGTTCCAAAAGATCTAAAGTCAGACTTCAGCAGTCGCATATTACCATATAATACCAATTACAGTCCGACAGCCGGAGAACATCATATAATATAGGTGTGTAAATATGTGGGGGGTAGGAATCAACAACTGCCCCAGAAAAATTTCCAAAACAAATGAAGAAAGTGTACATATTTCGGTAGTAAAAACTGGTTCAGTAGCAAACCCTAGTATTCCTTTACAAATTGTGCTGTCAGAATATACATTATATGGGTTCATAATACCGAGAGAATTTTGACAAATCGATTGTCCGTCGGACTCTTGTCTCCAAAACTTTACTTACTAAACAGTTGGGAGAATTTTCAGCAAAATGAATATTCCCCGATTAATGTGGTTGATGCTGGGGCCTCTTCAATTTGAAACGAATATTTCGGTTTTTGGGTGTATCGAGTGCGTTGGTGCAGAGCCCCAACAGCAAATTCATTTTTTTTCAAATGTCATTTTTGTTTCTTTTCTTTCTTGTATACGTACGTATATGCGGAGTAATATACTTTAAGCAGAGAAACTTGTTTAATTCTGCGAAAAATCAATGTCGAAATATTAATGGAATTACGTTTTGGGGGCCTCTGAAAGTCAAAAATGGCTTGCTTCTTTATTGCTGTTTCATTTTTAAAACGTCTGTCCGTCTGTTAGCCTTTGAAGAACAAAATTAATTCTCCAGAATTAGTCATTTTCTTTGTAGTATGTGTACGTAGTATACGTACATATGTTTCTATGTACTGTACTGAAATTTCTGATCTCGGAGAATTGTTGAAATCTTAAGAAGTATCGAATTTTTTCGTCACATATTTTGCACAGTATTATGTATTTTACACATTTTGCTGATTTTACAATTTTTTACAAATCTACCAAATTTAATTGGTGGTAAATAAAATTTATTTATTTTGAAAAATGTTTCTTTTAAATTTGTTGTGATTTTTTAGCAATAACTATATTTTTATTATACTACTTCAGAAATGTCTCACGTAAAGATATTGAAGAGAGTGCTAGAAAGATTCTGCTCGTTCTTGAGTTTTCTACGTGCATACCATTGTTGTCATTTCTGACATTTAAATACATTTTCCTACACAAACAGTTGGCAGAGAAAGTATTTATTTTTAAATTCGATTTAATGAATATTTTATTTATGACATTTCAAATTGTGGACATTTTACTTTCTTCCTCTTCTCAATTCCCTTCTCAATCTAAGAAGAGAAAGTAATTCAGTAATTGTGCACCAGAAAACTCGTATTGCCGGGCCCTGGTAACGTTTTTTTAAAAATAGTTTTTATTTCCTTGTTCGACATTCAAGGGTCTTTCAAGGGTTTTTATGATACAAAGTATACAATATTGTTGTAATTACATTTCATCATGCATGAACAATGGTAGAAGACTGATATTTACAATATAAAAAATAACAACTAAGGATACCCAGGAAGGGTCCTTCAGAAAAATGCATACAATATTTGGATTAAAAACATAAATATGTAATTTAGGGATGTTGGAACCTGCCTTTCAGCTAATTAAGGAGGATGTAGAAGGTCTTTACAATATCTTGCTTTTAGTCATGGAAAAAGATTGTCTGATTTACCTACAGTGTACAAAGGAGTGGCTGGGCAAGATGAAAGAGAAGAGTAGAAATTAGAAGATTTTAAAATCTAAGTTTTCAGAGGTTCTATAGATAATTCTTTTAAAACTTGATCATTTATGATATACCATGGAGCTTTTAAAACATTTCTTAAAAATGTATTTTGCAATACTTCCAGTTTTTTAAGGTTGCTTTTAGCGGCACCTCCCCAAATTGGGCAGGCGCAGGTCAGTGAAGGTCGTATAATGTATTTAAATATTATTAATGCTGATTCTATTGATAATTTTGATTTTCTATTTATGAATGGATACAATTTTAATATTTTAAAATGTGTGTTATCAGCTATTGATGATTTATTTTTATCTGTCAATCATTGAACCAAGACATGAGGCGATTTAGGTCATCTTGGAGATTGTCCCTACCTAAAAGATCACTGTGAGTGGTAAATATTGCAGTGTTGTCCGCAAATAAGGAAATATCTGAATGTAAGAGGTAGGGAATATCAGAAATAAAAACATTAAAAAGCATAGGTGATAAAGGAGATCCTTGGGAAAGTCTAGCTTGTATATTGTGATCAGTTGAGAGAGTGTTATTTATTTGAATTTTGAATCTTCGATTAACTAAAAAGGATTTTATTATATTTTGTAAGTAATTTGGGAAACCAATATTTCTGAATTTAAAAAGTAATCCATCATGCCAGATTTTATCAAATGCTTTTTTTACATCTAGAAATATAGCAAGAGTATGAGGTAATTTTTGGAAATTGGTGGCAATATAGTCTGTTAAACGTAACAATTGATGCGTAGTAGAATGGTTATGTCTGAAACCAAATTGACTACCAAGAAGAATATTATTTGACTTAAAAATTTATTAATCCTGGTTAAAGTTGCTCTTTCAAATATTTTTGAAAAATTTGGCAGCAAACTAATTGGTCTGAAATTTTCAGGTTTAGTTTAATCTGTGTTGGGTTTAGGAACTGGCAGGATACGTGCAGTTTTCCAGGAGTTTGGAAAGTAGTTGCGTCTGAAACATGCATTATATATAGCTGTTAGTGAACAGAGGATGGGATATGGTAAATGTTTAATTACAATATTAGGAATTAAATCTAAGCCTGATGATTTCTTGTTTTTAAGTTTGGAAATTATGTATTTGATTTCAGATGGGGAAATAAATTTAATTCTTTCAGAAACTGTATGAAGTGAGTTGGCTAATGATTGGATTATGTTTTGGGTAAAGGAAATATTATAAGGGAGGTTATTAGTAAAGGAGAGTTCAAAATGATTTGCCAATAGTTCTGATTTTGCAGAATCAGTAGTTGCTAATGTGTTGATATTATTATTTTTTAATGGGAGTAATTGATTTTGTCATTTGTTATATTTTTAATTGCAGACCAGAGGAAAGCAGAGTTAGGTTGAAGCTGGGATATATAGTTTCTAAATTTAGAAAACCTGATTGTTCTAGTTTATTTTTAACTTGATGAGTAAGGCGATTTAAGGTAGTTCTAATATTCCCTGGTAACGTAAAAGTGGATGAATTCTGTTGCAATATAAAAAAAATTATTTCTTCTAACTTGTGGTGTAGTGAAAATACATGTTTTATGGGTCCTTGATATCTAATAATCGATTGACGCCAATACGTGTTTGTTCGTTTGTGGTCAACGCTAACGCCTAAACCGTTCTGCCGATTTTCTCCAAAATTGATATTCCCCAATACCTGAAAGAACTCGCACCTTTGGAGGTTACAAACGGATATTTTGATTTTTGAGGGTACTTTACATTACGCCTCAAAATCACTTTCAAAATCTTCCCAAAAGTCACCAAATTATTTGATTAAATTTGTCCTCGGGTAGCGTACAGAACGCAACACTGAAAAAAAGGATACCATAATTGCCAACAAGATTTCAATAGTTACACAAAACCTTCGTATGCAAAACAGATACCTTGTTGCTTTACTCCCTTTCCTAGTTTCAACAGCATCTAAGATTGCTGACCTTGATAGACCAACCTTGATGGACCAACCGGCCCGTGATTTCTGAGAGGTTGATGTTGCTTCATAAACGGACCTGTTGGCCTTATCAAGCCTAATCATGTTGCAAAGCACTAGCTGGCCACAGCAGCCAGGTACCTTGTCAGATTAATTCCGTATTGAAGAAAATATACATTGAAAAACATTCAACATCTGTTAAACACACACACACACACACACACACACACACACACACACACACACACACACACACACACACACACACACACACACACACACACACACACACACACACACACACACACATATATATATATATATATATATATATATATATATATATGTATATATACATATCTATATATATAAAAGAAAGTCGTGTTAGTTACACTATTTATAACTCAAGAACGGCTGTACCGATTTGGCTGAAAATTGGTGAGCAGGAAGCTTAGAGCCAGGAGACGGACATAGGATACTGTTTATCCCGTTCGACAGCGTTCCTGTGTGAGAACGCACGTTTTCGCGTGATTTCGCATGTTTTCGCGTGAAGGTACTTAACTGAAGAGTGCAACCTATGCACCAAAATACAGGAACAATAATGAATGATTAATCTACTTAATTTTTATTTGTATTTTCTAATAAACAATTTAACTTAATAAATTCCAAAATCTGCTTATTTATTGCCTTTAACAGCCGGCCCCTATGATTACAGCTTTGTATTTCTCTCTTAAACAAAAATCAATTCCAAAAAACAAAAAAAACGCTCTGCTACGTAATAGATTTTTTAATTATCTATTTAATATCAGAACGTTTTTTTAAAATTCTTCTTTGTTTGAGAGAAAAACACAAATCTGCAATTGCTTTATTATCACGAGTGCAACAAGGATAGTACAGTTTCTCACAGTGAGTGCGACGCGAGAAGAAGACGGGACCGGCTGTTAAGGCGGAACAGAGTTCGCCGGGTCAGCTAGTATATATATATATATATATATATATATATATATATATATATATATATATATATATATATATACACACATATATATATGTATATATACATATATATAATCACATTATTTCAATTACGTAATACACATGATGCGATAATTATGACTTTATCAAGCAAAGAAAACATAACTGTCATTCTTGCTCAAAACGGGAAAGAAGTTTAATAATTATATTATTTTCCGTCTGTGCTGTTACACATGTAAATATAAATGTAGAAAGGCAGACTAATTACGTTATATATTTATCAGCTTCCAGTCCCAGGCCCTCGGCGGGCTCTTGGAAGTGTGTGTGTGTGTGGGGGGGAGGACAGGAAGTTGCGCGCGCGCCTCAAAGCTTGCTGCAACCTGAGTGCTACGCAATATTATCTGTTCATCCTAAGAAAAATTCTGATTTAAAGAAGTATAAATGTAAGTTCACTACATAAGAACTAATTTGAACCATCGGTTGTTAAATTAACCTTGCATCAAAACTACTGCAAACGAAGCTGGCCGACTACTGCATGCGTGTTGCTGGCCGATAAGGGCCTGATATCAGCTGAGGATTGACGAGGAAGTGTGTGGGAAGCGGAGCGGCTGTTGGACCGCACCGTCGCGCCGCCGATCTGATTCAGTTCAGTTTGGAAGGGCTATGAGAGTGACTGGCCTTTCAAGAAAATTTCTTCGAAGTGGCGAAAAGCGCATCGTTGTGAAAGTTTTCAATTTGTTATTGTAGAAAAATACGTCGTTGGCAACGCAAATCGTTGAACGTACTATGAGTTCACTGGTAAGTACCGTATTGAAACTTATAGTGCTGCATCAGTGTGGATTATAATCTAAAGGATATTGGTGAATATCTTTTAATAGGTGCCAGGCTACAGAGTCTAAAATACCTCTTTGAAGTGAAAATCTTATTTCATGGGAAGTAAAAGTTCGAAAGAAAATGATACCTTCATTTACACCGCCTATTTGAATTCAAACAAGAATTGTCAACCAAGATTAAAAGAGAATGGTGGAATGGAATTGCAACTTTTAGGTACGTATATATTTCTATCATGAGTTGTAATAATAGAAAGACATAGATTAGTTTGTCTGCATTTCTATAACCTACAAAACTTGGCCAATTAATCCAGCTCAAAGTTATTTTAATGTAAATTGTAAAATTCCTCTAAAAGCTTATGTCGAACAAGATAAACAATTATTTCGTTTTACATAATCGGTTTGAATCCTTTCAATTCAAATTCTAATGTTGTTAAGTGGATATGGGGCTTGGCGTCCAAACTCATTATTTTGCATTCCTTTGTGCATTTTTTAATAGTAAAAAAAGTACCTATTAAAAAAAGTTTATTTGATTAGTTTTTAATACTCAATTAAGCATTGCAAATGTGTATTAAAATGTAAAGAAAAAATATTTATTATGTTGCCAATTCATTGAAATAATTTTAATATAGTCTTGAAGTGTCATTAATGGCAATTAGAAATTGTAGAATTAATTGTTGTGTAGTATTCCCATATGTTATAAGTGTACAGAATTTTGATTACTATATTTAAATTGAGACTAAAGCCTATCATGTTCTCTAAATAATTGAACAAAATAATAATGCATTCCTCGGGAAAAAAAAACAACACCCTGCTGTAAAACACTTTCTATTTTTTTATTTTTCAATAATTATCACTTTAATTATATTTTCAAATACTATTGTATTTTTCAGGTAGTTTTGGCACAGGTGATGGAAATTGGTCATTGAAACAGGTGATGGTTCATCGATGCAGATATTCATGGATATTGTTAATTCTAAATGGCTATTGCATTCTATAACAAGATCATGAACATGTGTTTGAAGGTGATGCCAATATACATTTTGCTAATTTTGCAAGCATCATGGACTTTTGTGATTTCATTGGTATTTAACATTCACAAAATGTGTATACATTAATGGTTCAATTATTTTAGTGGGTATCATTTTTGGCCAGGCAAGTTATTTTAAAATTCTCATTAGGTAATAAAACTTGTATTATAATTCTGTTATAGTTTCAATGTGTACTATTTAGTAGTTCATGGAGTGTGACTATTTGTAATTTTCTTTTGAAAGATTATTAATTTTTACTTCGGTTTCCAAGGAAAAAAGGTTTCAAGTTTTTTCATAATTTAGGGTTCTCCACAGTGTGCTGTTTGTGGCAAATAGTACGGATAACACTGCATTCTCAAACATGCAATGATTTTGGCTATTATTCATCTTCAAAATTGCCAGAGAAAAATATCTCAGATTGTGTTAATGATTCTTGGGCAAAGAAATGTCATTACTGTTGTAATAGTGTTGACCTTGATAATTTTCTGAAACATTTCCCTTGTCAAGTGAATAAAATACTTTCCTCTTGAAATAAAACAATTAAATATTACTAGACATGATTCTCGTGCCCTTTAAAATGCTAAAACCTGCATACATATGCCAAATAAAATTTGACAAAATATGCACAATCAAATTTTAGCTTGGTATTTTTTTTCATTGTCTTTTGAAACAGGAACACTAAACAATTTTTCAAAATTTTACTCAGTCAAATTCATCCTTTTGTGAGAAATGAATCTTTCTGAACATTCTACTACATCACCAGATGTAATTGGAGCATATTTGTAAGATGAAATCTGAGCCAATATGAGGTCAAATTTTGCATTTTCTGCTCTTGAATCTCAATTTTTTTTTCTTTAAATTTCATAGAAGTTTTAAATTGAATTTGAATTTACTGGTTTTTATAATTTTTCCTAGTCAGTCACACTTGCATGTCCAAACACAAATTTCAAAGACATTGTAATATCTTCAACAATATTTAATGTCTTCAATAGAGGTAATCCTGCTGTTTTCAATTTCTGAATTGGTATAGGCAATTTTACAAAATTTAATTAAATATGCATTTTTATTTTATTTTTTTATATACATGGTTTTATAACTCTTTTTTTTTTTGCATGCAAGCAGACAGAGTCTGCACCTAATTATTTTCCTTTCCCTTGTATCACTGTCAGTTACCAGTGATACTGAGTAGTGATCTATGTGTGTGTGAAATTAATCAATAGTATTCGAAGAATATAATCCTAAATTTTGAAGCAATCCAGAAAAGTATGCATTTAACAAAATAACTTGCCAAATTTTAAGTCACTTCAGAACTGGTTATTAATTTGCTAAGAAAACTTATTATTTGACTCATCCAATAAAATGAAGGCCAAGCATTTCGTACCACGCTAAAGTGATGAGTCTTCTCCCACCTTACACAATACTAAAATTATGATTGATCCCGACCTCTCACTATATTTATTCGCTTTTATTGAGTGCACATTTTTGTCCACAATTTTTTATTGTTGCATTCAGGTGATAATAACAATAGTTATGATACTAACATGTTGGGAGTGTAGGATTTGTAAATGCAGGCCAATGAGCTAATTCATTGTCAAATGGGCAAAGAGGTTTGTAAGCAAGGAGATTGATTCAAATTGCAGACCCAGCAGGTAAATCAATGCTGGGCAATACATTTTAATTCCAGTTTTTAAATTAATTTAACTAATTTAATTTGATTTTATAGTATGTTTGTACATTTAGATTACAGAAAATGAAATAACAGAAGTAAAAAATATAAATATGATTTATGTTGGTGTTTTCTTCCATATACTTTTTTGATTTTAACAGTATGTAAACTATTTATGAATTCATTATAATTGTAAACTAAGTGTTAATTTTATGTAGATGAATTTTGTGCTAGTGAATGCATGAACCATAAGTATAATGAAGGGACTAATAGAATTGAACTTTTAGTAACCAAAATTAATATAAACATAAAACAAGAATATTAAATTTGTAAAATGAAAGGTTAAAAGAAATAAACAACAAATACATTCGAAAATAATTTTCAGCTACATATTTAGCCATAATTTAAATAAATCTTGGCGTTTTTATAAAATAAATGTGAATTAAATTTTGTTTTTTGGGGATCAGTAATAAAAGTTGCTATTTAAATGTACTTGTGAAACAGTACAGTGAAATAGTTTTGAAACAGTTATAAAACGTTTTTAAAATAATTTTGAAACAGTTATAAAATATTTTTGAAATAATTACTAATGACTGTAAACATGTTCTTAGTCTCCTTGTGTATTTAATCCACCTGATCACATAAATGATTAAGTGGTACATCAATGTTTCATTATCATTTGTTAGCTATTAAGTTTATGTCAATATATTTCATTCTATTGTGAGTTATGTTATATTTTACACATTTTACTTTACTAAATAAATATTTTAATGTTAAATTCTAATATTTTATTTTTAGGTACAGGCTGTTTCAGAATATTCATTATATATGTGTGTGTGTGTATATACATTTTCATTCAACAACAATGCAGGCATATTGATGTATGTATATCTACCGTAATAACAGTCAGACTGCTGAATTTAAAGGCTTTTTTGTGAAATTTAATTATCACTAAATGCATAATTTTTATGCAGTTATTTCCGTTTTTACGGTGTCTGGTTGTGTAGGTAAATATACAGATCTGTTGTTGGATCAGAAATAATGAATATTCTATTAATAGCAAGTACTACGTATAACCCATCCTATTCCCGTCAACGATCAGTAATTGTAACACCAATAAGAAATGCTTCAATATGGCAACACGTACGGCTGGCCCTTCAACCAGTATAGCTGTGCAAGCCGACACGGAAGGCCGGCTCCTTCTATCTGTTTGGCCCGGATGCGTCATGACGGTAGGCTGGATCCTCCAACCTGTATTGCTCGCTTATGCCGAGCAGATAGCCAACTCTTCCAACAAGGTTGCTTGTCTCGGCAGCTTCTACCCGTGCACTCTGACAAGGTGAATTCAGAGGAGTGCAACAAGGGACTCTTTACGATGCAACTTTTCGTTCCAACTATCTCCGTCACGAAACAGCAACAGTGATCCTGGTTGGACCTATATTATCATGCGTTCCCTTGATGCAGTATAATGGATCAGGTATACTGCAACTGTTCTTTTTTCTCCGTGAAGAGAAATGTGCAAGTATGGTGTTTGTTGACATCCCTTATTTTTAGAAAATTGCAAACGTGCAATTTTTGGGACGTCTTCCTACAACTATACTAATGATGACATATTTTTTCCTTACTGAAATCTGTTCTGACAGATTACGAAATTAGATCATGTACAATTTTTTAAAAAAATATGAGTAGTTTACGTGCAATTTGGGACAAAGTATAGACAATTAATAAATTTTAACATTTTCTCAAAAAGAGCTTCAATGTTTTTGCTTAAAGACGATAAAAAATACGATGCTGGTCCCATTTTCGCCCAACTCGCCGTATTTCCGAAGATTGCAAAGGTCATGTAAGTTAATTGAAAAACCGCGTTGTTTTAGAGTAATTTGGGAATGTAATTGATGTATATATTTAAAAAAATCTCAGAAACCACCACAGTTTTTTTTCCACGGATAGAAGGGACGCTTAAAAGAATTACCATTTTCGTTGAACTCTATCAATTTTTGAAAATTGCAAATTTAGAAATAATGCCAGAAAGTATGTGATGTATCATCGCTAGCTTTTATTTGAAATTGTATTATAAGGATACTTACACAGTTTAATTGTAATAAATGATTTCTAATGAAATTTGATGTTACATATTGCAGGAAAATCTGATTTTACATATTCGTATTTTAGCGTTTTCCTTATATATTTATGTTCATATTTTGCAATTTCATTCTACAAATTTTTCCGGACTTACTTGTGGCATATATATTAATACTATGCTCAAGCTGGAAACTGAAATTAGTACTTTGCTGATCACACATAGTTTATAGGCAGGATTCAGCAATATTTAAATACTTGTATTTGAAATATGAAGTTTTGTATTTAAAAAACTGGATTTTTGAGTTTTTTGAGCATGTATTTTGGAGATATATTTAAATACATAAAATAGATGTTTTTAAAAAATGCTTCAAATACTGTAAAAACAAATGAAAGAGAAGATAACAGGGATAGTTCGTTTTCCTTTGATTCTGCTAGTGAACAGGGACCGAAAAGGTATTGAATACCGGTATTTTTTCATACCTTTTTCAAATACCTTTATTCTTTTAAACCTGTAAAATACCTCTATTGGACGTCTACATCGGTATGAACGTCCATAAAGGTTATACCGGTATTTTCAATGAAAAACAATAGCTTACCATCCATACATGTTGACAAAATAAGTTACTTTAGTTAATAATATCTCACAAAAATAATAATATCTCACAAAATAAATAATATCTCACAAAATCTCGCTGAACTCGTGGCTCATTGCAAAGTCGCAAGCCTTTCACCACTGAGATCCGGGTTCGATTCCCGTCGAATCTCATGTGAAATTTGTTCCAACAAAACGAGTTAGGCTGCTTCACAAGGGCTAGTCCAACCCCTGTGAAGTGTCCTAAATCCTACCCCTATCCTTATTCCTTCCTAATTCTGGCCGCTGGGTAGTGACGCAGGAGCGCGCGGTAGGAGGCGCGTACGCGGAAATGCTACCTGGCGGTCCTCTTGACAACCGACTACGACGAGACGCGACAGACAATGTTAACGGAGGATTACTCCATAAAACAAGCGCAGTAATAGGAGGATTACTCCAAGAAGCGCAAAGCGCTCAACGCCCCCCAAGGGGCTTGGAGACGCGTTGCGTCGAAGTAGACGCAACAAATTAAAAAAAAAAGAAAAAAAACGTTTATTAATCAAATATACTTTCATAATTGTTACTTATTGTTTAAATTTTATATATTACTAATACTAATTTAAATTTTATATGTTACTAATAATAAGGAAACGCGAATGATTCCACTAATTCTTATAAAGTAAATATAATCTCCACTTCGTCATTGCACAATGATGTCGCCCACTGAAAACTGCTCACCGCCCTCTTCCTACGCTTGGGCATAGGTACGTGTAGCACGCGGCCCGTCGAGGAACGTCTGCGGAGGTCAGGAAAGTCACGCTATCAGAACAGCAGTGTGCCAGAGGTGCGACCTTGCTTCCAGCTCAGAAGGGTGACTACACTTGAGCGCGTGCCCTGGCGGCGCTGGGTTTGGACAGAAAGGAGCGCGAAATGAGGAGACAACATTGAAAACGTGACAAGTCAACCTCCTTTTCGAGAAAAAACGCAAAAATATTATAGTATCAAATTTATGCAAATATTTTATTTATACTCAATTCTTAATTATGTAATAATGATAGCTAAACATATTAATATAAAATTTAAATATTCTATGTTTGGTTGAATTTTAGCGTTTGTTTCGCGTCGGATATGTCTCGTTTTGAATAAATGCGAAGGACATGTCATGCTTTGATTGAATGACAGTCTTCATTTGAATGGAAAATGTTTTGTGGGTCCTTGATTCCGAAAAACAAACGGGAAGCAAAACGTTCGTTCGTTCGTCTGTCTGTCCGTGCGTCTGTGAACACTCCTACCGCCTAAACCATTAGTACGATCTTCTGCAAATCGAAGAAACCCCTGTCTATCTGGCTCTAGTTGAAGCATTGAAATTTTGAAAATCATTCTTTAAAATTTGGGGTACTTTACATGACATTTTCTATATTTTCTCAAAAACGGCTCCAAATTTTTTCTTTAAATTTCTTGTAAGATAAGAGCAAAATACACTTATAAAGGTGGCGTAGGTCAGATTTTCACAGTTAACACATAATTTTTGAAATTTGCAAAAGTTTGCATTTTTCCGGCGTCTTCCTACAACTACAAAATTGAAGACTTGGATGTTTCCTTAAAATGAAATTCTTTGTGCATAAATAGTTCTTACAGTGAGGGGATGTATATTTTTTGGAAATGTTAGTAGTTTTCGTGCAATAGTAATGCAATATTTGCAATTTTCAAAAATAACAAAAACAAGAACTTCTCGAAAATGGCTCAAAATTTTTTATTTCAATTTTTGGTAAGGTTAGTGTCAGACAAATTCTATGCCGTTACATAAACGCCATATTGCTGTATTATTTTGTTTTTCCAAAAATGTCTAAAATGAATTTTTTTGACTTGTCTCTCACGTCTTTAAAATTTACACTAAAGGCAATTTCTTCACATCATTATATTTATCAGCACATGTGCTTTAAATAATGTTAAATAAAGTTTCTCAAAAACTCAACAGTTTTCTGGAAAAATGAGCACAAAATTCCGCATTTTCAGAAACGCTCAAACGCCATTTTCTCAAAAATGGCTCAAAATTTTTCTATCAATTTTTCCAACAGACAGTGCTAATTGCACTACTTATTATGATGTAATGTTCATTTTAGTGTATTCTTTTGTTCTTTCAAAAATTAAACAAATGTAATTTTTTGAAATACCTCTCACACCGTTAGCAGGAACATTTTCATCGATTTGTATGCATTATTACATATCCAAGTAAAAGCGCTTAAATGACTTCAATTGAGGTTTTTCGAAAAGTTTTTCAGATTCCTGTGAAAAGAGCTTAGTTGCCATTTTCTTAAAAACGACTTTGAAATTTTTCAATGAAAACTTCTATTTAGGACGAGTTTTTATTCTTCTTTAATATTCTTGAAGTAATGATTCAGTTGTACTACTAGAAAAGCAAAAAGTTGAGAAATTGTCAAGAAAATGTACTTTGGGCGACGATAGATGGCAACTGGCCAGAGAATGGAGCACGACCTTAAGGCTAGACCACACCAAGTAAATTAGAAAAATGCGGTACGAGAAAGCCTGTGCCATTCTATAGCACCTCTAGTTCAAATGTCTCCGAAAGTATGAAAACAGTTTTAAAATTAACTTCGACTATTTTACTTGGGAGAACAGATTCACCAGGAGAATTCTATCAAGAAGACAAACGCCGATTTGAGATCAAAAATCGAGTCGTGCGTAATCTCCGCTCATTTCTTCCGGTAGTGGAATGATAATGGAAGATCTTAGAAGTAAAATATATCTAAAATGAGATGTGAGGAGATGAAATATTGGTGATATTTACACTATTAGTTCAATTTTATTTTTGAAATAAGTTTCCTAATCGGAATCCATATTTTGAGTAATGCCTCAAACAATTTTATTGTATTCGAAGGAAAACGGAAATATGTGAACAAGATAAATAGTTTTATACTACTATTACAGATTATACGAAACCGTTTGTCTCAGAGTATCATTATATTTTTGTGGGGGAAAAATATATTGAGATGCAAAGGGATGAAAGCATAAACCGTCTTCGTCGGCGCCGAATCTGCTTCCGGAAGGCGCTTTCGCGAATTTTTTCCTGGCGAACGCGGAAAGATATCGAGACGCGGTTAACAGGGTCGTAATCCGCGTTAAAAGGCGCGACTCCTCGATTTTTGGCGTCCCCGCCCCGCGCGTGAAACCGCGAGAGCTCGGTCCGAACTTCGAACCCCAGCCTCCGGCGACCTCGCGGATTTTTCCTGAGACGCGCGGTTCCTTCGCAAATCCGACTTGTGATGACCCTCGGGGCCGTCGGAGTCGTCGTTTAGCCGCAAAAAAATCGGGCGGGTCGCGCGCGACGGCGGGGAGTTAGGCAACCAGCGCGGAGTTACGTAACGTAAGAACGCGGATAACTAAGGGAGGAAAAATCGCAGCGAGACGCGGCTTGCGGCGCCGGACGCGTCTTCTTGAGAACCGTCGGCGGTTTTTTCCGGTTTCCTAAACAATTTTCCTCCCGCCGAAAAACGCGGAAAACAGGAAAAAACGGGGTTTTCGCCCCCTGGCGCCCGGGCAGGGATGCGGAAAAATCCGGCGATGCCACCGCGCGATAGAGCTCGCCGAGACGAAGAGAAAAGCTCACGGGCGTTTCCTTCGTTGAGGCGCTCGTTTCCGAGATATCGGCGAGGAAACGTCGCGACACGTGGCGGGGACCGCGAAACGGGACTTGGACGACACGCTCCAAGTTACGTGATGTAAGAACGCGGATATCTCCGGAAGGAAAAATCGCATCGACACGCGGCTTGCGGCATCGGACGCGTCTTTGCAAGGGCCGTCGGTGTTTTGTTTTCGGGTTTCCGAAAAAATTTCCCCCCGCCGAAAAACGCGGAACATCGGTAAAAAACGGGCTTTTCGCCCCCTGGTGCGCGGGCGGGGACGCGGAAAAATCCGGAGACGTCACCGCGGGATAGAACTCACCGAGAGGAAGAGAAAAGCTTATGTGCGTTTCTCTCGTCGAGGCGCCCGTTTCCGAGATATCGGCGAGGAAACGTCGCGACACGTGGCAGGGACCGCGCTAAGGGGCAGGTTAGGCAACTGCCGCCCGGAATACGTCATCTAAGAACGCGAATAACTCGGAAACTAAAAGTCGCGTCGAAGCGCGGTTTGCGGCGACGGACTCGCGCTTTCGTCCTCCATCCGACCCCGCGCGCGCGGAAACCGCCCGCCGTGAAAACAAACGAGGCGGCGACGCCGGGTCGAACCCGAGACCGGGAAAAATCCTCGCTGCCCGGCGATCGATAGAACGCCTCGGTTCCTATCGAAAAGGTCTCTCGCACCGCCGCGCTCCGACGCTGCGTTAAGGCGCTACGAAGCTACCGAGTTTAATTGTTTATAAGCCGTTTTCTCCGCCGCCGACGCGCGTAGTGGCACCAGACCACCGCCGCACAGTGATCAATTTTGCTTCGCTAGGTGGACAAAAATTATTTCTCGATTGATTGATTGATTTTTTCGTGTTTCCGGGCGCGTCAACTACTTCGGTCATTAGTCCCGTTAGTGTAGTGCATGTTATTTTTCTCGGGAGATGGCAGTGATCTTTCCTCGCTGGATGGCGAGTTCCGGAGCCGACCTACCGTCGGCTAGTGGGGTTTCCCCCTAACCAGGACTCTCCCACCAGCGGGGCACCGCCCCAGTCGGGACAAGCTCTAAGCTCCCGACCGGTCTCCTGGAATGTGTGGTAGTGTAGTGCATGTTAGAGTAAGTGTGTGTGTAAGGGGAGAGGATAGGATAAGGAAGAGGAAGGACAGATCGCGCGCGGTCCGTGGCCCGTTTGGTAGGGTACTGCTCCGGCATTCGCCTGGTGTTGATCGGAGAAACCACGGAAAACTACCGATCAGAGCAGCCGGCCGCTATAATTCTCCTCCAGATCATTTCTCGAAATCCGGAGGACGCAGAAATGCGAAATTTGGCTCAGACACTTAGAAGATTAATCTAAATAAACTGACACATGAATAACGTCCATTCTGACTGTTGCACTGGAACAATATTTAGCGAAACAATTCAGTGTAGATGTTTGTCGCAATTATAAACGGCAGTCATTCTTTGGCCAAACAGAATGAGGCAACACTAAATAAACGTTTTTTTAACTTTCACCATACTGGTAATTGGCACTCCCACGAGCAGGCGCATGCAGCGCTCAGAGCTGCGCCTTCGAAATATATATCTTGTTTTAAACGACGTAGAATAATACGAAAAGTAGTCTGATTATCTAAGACACTTCATTGAGTATGTTTTTCTTAAATTTGAAACAATCCTAAAATATTTATTTTGAAATATGTTTGTTAATTAAAGCATAAACTACAAAACAAAGATTGGAATAAAAAAATGGAGTAAAATTCTGGATATGTGGAACCATATCTAATCTACTTCCAACTTCGTGCCGCTTTGCGTCTTATGGATGGTTAATGCTAATATTTAATACTTACATTAATATATGAGAAGGTTTTTCCTAAATGTATTCGTAAATTTCATGGTGCCGAAACATTAATATGACTTGCTTATCATGCCACCTTGGACACTCAGGACGTTGTTATTTAGATTCACTTTCTGTAAGTTCATTATCTTCGTCAGCATTTTTAACTTCCTCTAAATCATTCATATTTTTTGGCGACGCAACACAAATATAACACTTGCTGGGATGAGCTATTCATTAAACTGGAGCAAACTTTACCATGTACCATTGTTTTGATTAGAACGCGTTTTACTACAATTTTGTATTCACTAATTCTTACAAATGTGGGTTTGAGTTGTGTTATCTCCTTCTCTATCCTCTGAAACTCCTCCCCGATTGTTGCGGACGTTTCTTTCATGAATTGGAAACGGAGCGGTCTGCAGTACCGAGTAGAAGATTTTCTAAGACTGTCCCAGAGGATTTCGTCAGATTATGCTGTTCTTGCGGACACTTGCAGAGAGACAACGCTTGAAACGAACATATTCGCATCTGACGCAGCAGTTTATCCTTCCTAGAAATGTTGCTTGTAGGTGCTGCGACCCCCACTTCCATCACAACCTCATTTCCAAATCATCTGCAGATTTTTCTGTTTTTCCATCACAAATTTTCAAAATATTAGTAATGATTTCGTGAATTTTGCACAAACGCATTAAAGTGAGATCAAGAATGTTCTGAAGGCTAATTTGAGCCAAAGAATCAGTTAGAATAACTGCCGAGTTATCCGAATAACATTGATTTTTTGCTTCGAAGATTTTGTAGTAAGGAGGATAGTGTACATTTTTTTCTGAGCGCTTCTTCTCCTAGTGTTACGTATGCGTTGCGAGTCATTTTCATGTCTAATATTAAACCTAGTGTTTCTTCTGGAGAATAGCATTCTGGCTGTGCTACATTGGATTCTGCTGCGCGCTTCATTCTACCCAGGGTTCTATGAGTACTAGTTGACGCCTATTCTATGACACACTGAAAAAAAGAACTGGTTGCCCTACATTGAAAAATGGTTCTCCCACCCAGAATTAATAGTAAAATTTGGCCCATCTATTTTTGTGGTTGACGCACCGAAGGTGCCGTGTGTGGAGCTCTATGGAGCCCTGAACCACCGCTCTGTCTTGTGATTCCCTTGTCCACGTAGGGTCCTGAACCACAAAATGTTTGCAGTTCCTGGCTGATGCTCTCGGAACTTCGGTGAGAGGTTTCACAGCCCATATTTTAGAGCTACAGTTCCTACGTAAATGTTTATAGCAAAAATGGAATTATTTGCCTCAACCCTTGTTTGCTAGTGCTGCTTACCTTGTTTTATACGTGGTTTTAAATAGTTATGTTGCTTAGTCAAGAATTTATAAAATTTTGCAGAAATGAATAAATTCATGCCTGTAAGAAAGAAAATTTAAAACCACGAGTATAGGCAATTTCAAAATTCAAATTTTCCATGAAATTTAGTGTGAATAAATTTGATTCTAGAAAGTGTTACATTTTAAAAAATTGAACTGAAAAAGAAGTAGAAATATGAAAATAGGTGATACCACTTCAATTAAAGACATTTTTGAAAACTTGACCCTAAAAGCAGTTACTGGATAGAATTAGATAAATAAAAATTAAATCTGAAATAATTTCATTAAATTAATTTGCTAAATATATTCACTCCTAACATTTAGTAGCAACAAGTAAACTCTCTTAAGACCTCTACCCCACAAAAAACAAAACAAAATTAATCAAAACTCAGCAATATTATAGAGTATTTTTAAATATGACTTAATTTATTTCTTTGGTCACTTGTTTTACCAATTCATTGGCAGCTTGTGGTGCACAACCATCAATATGTGAAGGTTAAAAACTTTTACATTTCATGAAACTAATTTATTCATTTTAACCTTCACATATTTATAGCTGTATGCCACAAGTTGCACATGACTTAAGAGAGACTACGGTCCAAATAAATTAATATATTGAAACTCAATTACTTTAATATGCCAAGTTTTGTTAGCATGAAAATCAGAAACAGTAATATGAACAAATGTAAAATAATTTGAAATAGATAAATTTGGGAAATTGATGTGGAAAAAAACAAAACAAAAAACATTAGATTCATACAAAGAAATAAGTGCTATATTATATTTGAAACAATTAATTACATTATCTTTTTATACATTTTCATAATGAATGATTCACAGCAACAAGTAATAGCTCATAAGTGCCCTAGTTCACAAAAAAATATTATAATGAAGACAAACTTATTTAGGTTATTTCAGTTTCAACAGATCCTGAAAAGTAAGATACCAGTTTTGCATCTCAGAATGCAATAAATTTTCTCACACAGTAAAAATCATACATGTGTGCACATTAACATTTTGAAAGGAGCCCATAGCCTCCTTAATAAAAATATTTCATGGAGTGCTTACTCCTTTAGAACACGAAATATGATAAAGAGATCAAATTAAAATTCATTGAATTTATGTATATTATTAATTTATTTCATTGAACTTGTTATTATTACTTGAAGGGCCCTCAGTGTTTAATGAAGTTCAAAATAGTCCAGTCAAAAACGTTTTGTTGTCCTTTTAGCAAGACAGGTAAAAATGTAAACATTTTTAAAGAAAAAATATGAATTACAAAAGAAAATAGCTTTCATCAATCTTAACATCAATCCCAAACAATAATAAATGTTCCAAAATCATAAAGTTTTATTAAAAACTCAACATAGCTTTCTGAAGTAAAAACAATTGTGAACATATCCAAATAAATATTCAAACTAGTAACAAATCATCAAAAAATATGCATTAAAAATTAAATTAATAATTCAATATTTGTAAAAAAAAAAATTTGTTGAAGTTGATTATTTGCATAATATTTAGTTGAAAAACTCAACACAATATCGTGCAATGATGGAGAGTCTTTAGGATCAGGTTCTAGAGGATAAAGATTTCCTGCATCTTCCATGGGAGCATTTTGATTTTGATTAGAGGAACATGGATTTGTGTCTACAGGATTGCTTCTCACATCTGCAACACTTTCAGAAGTTAGAGTTGCTGAATGCCTCAATAATAAAAGTTTCTGGTACAAAGGCCAGGAAGAAAAGACACGAAAACAAGCATGTTCATGGCATCTAAAAGTACTGTTTCTATCAATACTGTGACCAATGGTCAGATGCATATATAAACTATTTATACCGTTAAAGGTATTCCTGCATTCTGGGCAAACAGGCATGATTGCAAGTCATATATACTCAACCCAAAAAATATGCTTATACAAACACAAATACAATAAGTAGTTTTTTTATGATAATAATACTATAGTTAATTGTATTAATTGTAAATGCACTGAACTGTGCTTCCAATCTTCTGCAAGCCACCAATAATCTGAAAACAGTTAAAATTTAATATGCCAATTTTGGAAGTACATCACAAAATGCAGTTGCACAATTTTGCTAACCACCATTAAATAGATAAGGTAGGCCTTTCTTCACCTGCAAGACTTCCCTAAGAGTGCTCTTCAAAATGTAATTGCACAAGCTGAAAATAGAAAAAATATTGTTGGATTTCAGTCTCTAAAATTCATTACCTACATTCTTTCCTGAAGGTTGATTATTCTCTTCAAATCTCTTTTCAATTTCACTATTTACTCTAATCCTTTGATTTCAATAAATTGCAGGTCTTTATCTCCTAACACTCTCTTCTCAGTAGTATTAGATTTATTAATTTTTTAAATTTAAATTTATTAATTCTATCTAAAATGAACTTTAGGCTGTTATTATACATTTGGTATCAAATACTCACCTTCAGAGACAGTTGCTGCATGTTTTAGTTTCCTATATTAAATAAAATGACAAATTAGTTTAAAAAATCAACATGAATCTGTGATAACACGCAAACATACATAAAACATTCAATACACTCATCTAAAAAGGATCTCATTCATTTTAACTGGAACCCAATTACCAAGACTTCATCATTTTCCCAAATCTCAATTGAGGATTCAAGACCTTTCCTTAGCATAAAACCATTCCTAACAGTGGAAATTGTGTCAGGATATTATTTTAGAATTAAAAGAGCTTCATAATCCATATGATTCCTACAAACCAAATAAAGTCTACAATTTTACAATCCAATTTTGGAAAAGAAAATTAATTTTTTTTAAAACTTCTTGTGTATAAGCAATTTTTTTTGTACTCATGGGATAACAATGCAATGATCCTAAAAGAGATCATATTTCTACCTAAGTAGCTTATATTTCCATTACTTTATATTGCATACTATTGCAGTGCCTATTTTTTGGACAACCATGCAATTAATAGTGTTACAGAGTTCCACATTCTGCCATCTCGTGCTATTTTATTCAAATGAAACGTAAAACAATTTATGTTACATTTGAATAAAATAGCATGACACAATAATGATAAAATAGCAAAATAGCAGAATCGAACTCCATAACACTTTTAATTATCCAATACTTCAAAAATCAAATAGGACTGTAAAAGTACACAATATTATAAGTGACAAACGGACTCTGAATTAGTATCATATTCCATTATTTTACTCATTAAAGTAATAAAAATTTTTCATACTCTAATTTTAAAATAAATCAACTAAGTACATTATAATTTTACATAATCACAGAACAAATCTATTTGTTTTGAACACTAATAAAAAGATATCAAAAAAATAGTTTCTACATTTGATTATTATGCACATTTAGTGCAAAACTTCGGTAAAAATAATAATTAAACAAATCAAGCAAATCTCTCTAATGATACATTAAATGAAAAATCATATCAACCTATTAAAATAAACCTGACTATATAAAACCAATGATTTTGTGCAAAAATGAAATGTATCTTTTATCCAAATTGTTTTCATTGAACATCAAAATCTAGAAAAGATACCAAACACCTTTACATTATCTAACAGCAATGGTTATCACTGAATATAACAATGTTTCCTCCCACCTTCTTGTGATTCTAGTTGAGATGGAAAAGTAGGAAGAGATGGAGAACTGTATACACCCGAAGAGGGTGACGAAGAGGCAAAAAAACTAAGGCAATTTCTTAATTCTGTCTTCCTGAGAGTTTTGTTTAAATTCGTATATGCATCATACAGCTTCCCTGAAGCTGTACGACCCTTCCCCCTCACACTTGATGGAATGTAGTAAGTCTCCTGCACAGAGTAGGTTACAAGAAACAGTATTTTCCTTCAAATCCATTAACAACAACAACTGAACTTACTTGAAATTCACCAGAAAAACATTGAAATATCAAATTTGCCAGTTCTAAAAACCTCGGTTTGGAGATTCTGCAAGAAAAAAATATTCCAGTTTCAATGAATTTCCTAATGCATATTTTTAAAATGCTTCCTTCCTTTCTTACCACTTCAAAACCATACTTAATAATAATAATAATAATAATAATAATAATAATAATAATAATAATTTATAACTAATTTAATTTATAACTAATCACTTTACTAAAACCAATTGAGGAGAAAAGCTGTAAGACTTATAAATGCATATTTTCAACATTCTTACAATGTATTTGTATTGGCTCCATATTCTGCATAAATAACAAGCTCAGCTAGCTTGCAACGAGAGCTGTTATCCAAGCCACGTTTACCATGAAGAGCGATAACAGACTTCCCAATTGCAGTCTTTTCCAAAACTTCATGTATATACTAAAACAGAAAACAAAGTAATATTTTTGTATTCAGACTATTGTGCTCTAAAATTCATTACTTACATTTTTTTTTGCTGGTTGATTGTAATCTTTGGGTTCAGTTTCTTTATTTGATCTTATCTTGTTCAGATGAATCTCAGGAGACTCTGAATTTTCTTCCTCAAATTCCCTCTGGTCAATAGTAGGCCTACTAGAAATTTGTGTCTGAAATTCACTTTCTGGAGATTCAATATCTGGCTGCCAAGAAATTGGCAGGATATATTCTCCTTCAGAAGGAAGACTGAAGGATGTATTAATTTCCTACATCAAATAAAATGAGAAATTAGTTTGAAAAATCAACAAGAATCAGTGATAAAATGCTACATACCTAAAAAATTAAATAAATGAATGAATTAATTGCAGCCACATTAATAGAATGAAAAAACCCTTCACTGACCTCATTTAACGATTCCAATCCTTCCCTTAATATTAATGCATCCCTGACAGTGGGGATAGTGGTGGAAATAGAATCAGGATATTTTTTCAGAAGTAGAAGTGCATCATAATCCATATTATTCTCTGCAAACCGGAAGAAGTTTAAAATGATATGATCAGGATTGGAAAAGAATCTGAACTTTCTGTACAAAAAAATAACTAACATAAAAATTCTTATGCATAAACTTATTTTGTTTACACATTGGAACAATAATGCAATTATCATAAAATAATGCTTTTATTTACTTTGTAATTTCCAATGTAAACTAAATTTTTTAAGATTTTACTTATTAAAATGATAATTTTTCATATATTAATTTTCAAATAAAACAACTATACAAATTACAACTTTGCATCATTGCTTCACAAATCTACTCCTTGTTTCAAACACTAATAGAAGTTAAAAGAATAATTTCATTTTGATCTGTGCGCTCATTACAGTCTGGTGATTTGAACCTTCTGGGAAATCAATTGAACAAAGAAGTGTTTCTTTAATTTTGCATTTTTGGTCAAATCAATTTTTGGAGTCAAAATCCTTTCACCGACCAACCCATCCCAGCTTCCTAAATAAAATAACCTATTGAACAATACATTAAAACGGACTACTTAATCATTCTTTTAAACCAACTCTGATTATGAAATTGGAGGTGTGGGGAAAAATGAAATGTAAATTATATGAAAAATAGTCGCTATCAATTATTTTACAATTGAGAGAGATTGGAATCATGCAAATGAGAAAAATAGCACTATAAGCTCACCAAAAAAAAAAAGGAAGCCTGAAAATAAATCCGACAGGGATGTCCATTATATACTTTTACAATGTGGGCAAGAAAGGAAAGGTTAAAAATACGTGCGCGTTGTTATTTCAATAACAACTTAACGTGATCTTTCTGAAATAAACAAGTTTCGGAAACGGAACATTTAAACAAAGTATATTCTCCGTATTACACATTACACAGTAATAGTATTTATTCTTACCAGCAAACTTTTCTATTAGATGAGGAAGCCTCATTTTCTTCAGTGCTTCTTTACACTTCGTGTCCATTCTCACGAATTCACACGCAGAGCACTTGCACTTTCTATTCACCAATTCTCATAAAGCACTTTGTCGATCCAGATTTTCACTGCCAGACCACACAAAGACAGACCTCACACCTCCAGCACACCTCACACTTTGTCTATGCCAATTCGCACCAGATTCGCACTCTCTGCCCGACCGCACAAAGACAGACTTGTATATGAATATGCGGGAATCCCCGCGCATCCTTGAATAGGAATCCCGCCAAGAAGTTTGGCCAACGTTACCATACTAAAGGTCTTATATCCCATGCCCTCAGCGTTCACAAATGCGCTCTGGTGGAAACCATTTAGAAAGGTAATGAGAATTAAATGGTGGTTGTAAGATCCACGCATTTTCCAACGGTCGTCGGTTGGTTAGCTTTATCAATACACCTTGGGCACGTCATCCTTGATGATTATTGTCACAATGTCTAAATCGATTGTCACAACTGGAAGACACGCAACCATAGGTTAACGGTTGAGAGAGCGGTGGTGATTTTTTTCAGTGCATCGGCAACCTTCCTTTGACCACTTAATCTGAAACTGCGCTGAGCGGCAAATGACAATTCAGAGGAGCTTCTTTCTGATAACATGTCGCTGACCTTTCGCTTCTTTCCTCTTTCACTGCTTTCGTGAAACAGCTTCTTAGGCCTTCCTCGTCGCATTGGGGGGGGGGTTGAACGTTCGGAAACACTGAACTCTTCACTGAGCCATGCAGAAAATTTACTAGACAGCTTTGTTTCTACTCGGTGACACTGTTACCAACGCTTTGCGAGATCGTAACAAAATGTCCTGATTTTCTTGTGAATTTCCTCCTCAGTTGACATCGATACAATTTGTAAAGTCCCAATCGTGATATAATGTAATTAAATAAATAATTTTTGTTTTCAAGTGTCGTGACATTCTGAACGCCAACTCCTCTACGCACGAACTCGAACAGTTTCCTTCGAGTGATAGCGCCGCGCGAGAGTTCCTACAAAAGAAGAGCATATCTCACGAAGTTGCGGATGGCTGCACGAAATATTGTACCAGCTCAGAGAATAAATGTGTGGTAACGAGTCAGTACAATTTTGAACGCGAAAATAAATGAGCTTTTTTTTGTAGAGCTACACGAAATTTGAATCACGTAAAATTCATCTACATAAAACATAGTGTTAAAATAATTTTTTTCATCAGTATAATTTCGGGAAATTCCTTCAATAATTTATGTTACCAGAGAGAGACATACCTGTGTCACAATGTTCCATGTAGACGTGGTCGAATTTCAGCATGCAGAGAACAGTAAAGACACTTATTCAGAAGCTTGCTGAATGACGACTGGAGATAACACGGGCGGAAGCACACAGACGGCCGACTTCTGAACGTTCCCACATCGTGCCCATTGTTACCGGTGTGTTCTCAAACACATTTTCGTGTCCTCTGGTTTATGTTCTTCGAAGTAATACCGATTTTTGTATTTTTCAAGAAAGTTGATTTTTGTATTTTTGTCCAGCTAGCGTCGCGAAATTGATTAGTGTGCGCCGTCCGACGCGAAACGGCGCCGCGCGTCGAAAAGTTCATGAGGGTCGACGACGTCCGACGCTTCCTTTCGGCGCTAGCGAATTTGTTTATAAAATTGTTTACGAGCGAATAACTCGGCCGCGGAGCGACGTATCGACGCGGCGCCGGCGCCGTCGCTTCCGGGGCGCTTGCGGACGACCGAAACAGCAAAAAAAAAAACGCTCGCCTCGACTAGCGTTTTTTATAAACAATTAGCGGAACTCGAAAACCGACGGCGCGAACGCGGCGCCGACGCCGCCGTTCGACGCGCCGTCGCGCCTACTTTCGGACGAGACGAAAAAAATATAAACAAATTTAGCAAGAAATTCGAAATGTGCGCTAAACCGGGTGCCCGGGAGTCGAAAAACGCGAAAACGCGATTTTCACGAAAAATCCCGAAAGCGTAGTCTAATAGCGTAATTGTTGTTAAGAAAGGTGTTAAACAAAGTCAAAAAACCAAAGACGCGACGTACGAGCGTGGGCGGGGACGGGCGCGGCGAAAAACGCGAGTTCCGTAACCGGGAGTCGATTTACGGGACCTCACAAAACATGTACTGGGCCGACGGGGCGTCGCCCCAGCAAACTCGGATGAGTCTCGTACTTCGGACTGGCGACGAGGTTTCTCCCTTTATAGGGGTCAGAAGTCATTGAAGCGCGCGATCCCTGCCGGAGACCAAGTCCGGCGCGCCCCGCTCAGAGGAGCGGAAACTTGGAAAAAAGTGCATCCGGAACCCGTGTTCTCCGGGCCTATCTCGGCCCGGGGAACAACATATGAAAAGATGGCGAGACCTTTTTCGGAGGTCGGACTTAGAAAATTTCCGCAGTATGCGGGACTTGGAAAAATTTCGCCCGGTGGCGCCGTGAGGGTTGCGTCGGCAGGTACCCGTAGAGCGTTGCCGCGGGCCTCCGACGCGGACCTGTGACGGTGCCCGGGAAACGGGACGAGAGCCCCGAAACTTTATCTCCTGCGAGGTACAGGAGTTTGAAACCGAGCCGTGGTGGCGGCCAAGAAACGAAGGCAGAGCCCCGGAAATGCATTCGAGAAAATATCACGCACTCTGAGTCCGGATGCCGGCGACGGGAGCGCCGATCAGTGAGGAGACTGATCAGTGAGGATCAGTGATCAGTGACGATCAGTGAGGATCAGTGAGGAGACAGAAAAACCTCTATCGATGGGAGCTCCAAAAGTTAGGGGGCACAAAACGCGAAATCCGTGAAAGCGAGCGTCGCACGGGACTTGAGCTAAGACCTGTGACGGTGCCCGAGAAACGGGCCGAGAGCCCCGAAACTCGATCTCCTGCGATGCACGGGAGCTAGAGACAGAGCTGTGATGGTTGCCGAGGAAAGCCGAGCGGTCGGTGGCGAGCAGAGGAGGCGGCGGGCGTTTACGGGCGCTCGGGAGCCGTTTATCCGCCGATGGCGCCGCCGGTCCGGCAAAGCGAAGCTTTTGCCCTACTTACGGTTGGGGCCGAGGGGTCTCCCATTATAGGGGATGGGTATGGTTCGGAGCCGTGCCCACAGGCTGAATTTCCCCGGCGTGCAGAAGAGAGCTGTTACGCTGCCTGAGAAAAAGGGCGATCGCCCCGGAATAGTATTTTGTGGAGTCCGGGAGCTCGAAGCAGAGCTGTGGCGGTCGCCCAGAAAAAGCCGAGAGGTCGGCGGCGAGCAGGAGGAAGAGGCGAGCGTTTACGGGCGCTTTGGAGCCGTTTATCCGCCGATACGCCGCCGGCCCGACAAAATGAAGCTTTTGGCATACTTTCGGTTGGGGCCGCGGTTTCTCCTATTATAGGGGGTTGGTGTGGTTCGGAGCCATGCCCACAGGCTGAAATTCCCCGGCGTGCAGAAGAGAGCTGTCACGCTGCCTGAGAAACGGGGTTAGCGGCCCCGAAACATCCTTTCGGCTCGTACAAGCCCCGGATTATCCTTGCGGCTTTCCTGGCTCCGGGGCTACAGCAACTTCACGTGTTACGGTTGCCCAGGAAGCCGCGTCGGGCCACGAAGCGTGCTTCATTTAATTGCAATCTTGAGTGAAAGTGAAATTGAAGATGCTGTCTCTGAGCATTCAAGTTCTGAATACGATCCTAGTGCGGCAAACAGTACTGAAGATGACGAGACACCAAGGAGACGTGTTAAAGCAAAACAATGCTGTAAGAAGGAAAATATATTTTTATAAATATTCAACTATTATTTCTTTATCAGGTTTAACTAGCAACCAGCCAGAATTTATTTTATTTCGCCAAAATTGGACATTGGGATTTCCTTACGATGCCGAAATTAAAGTCTTGCTAACTCTAGGAATTTGTAGGTTACGCGACATCAATTACTATTTATTGCAGGGTCGAACAACATTAGAAAATGTCGGTCATTTGACTCTTGGGTGATGTTTATTACCTTGCAACCACTGCAAAGAAAAAATTTCCGAGTGCTCGCAAATGTTTATGAGCAGAGTGCTCCACCGCCGGGGTGTACGGCCTCGGAAATTCAGACGGGTCAACAGCGACATGGAGTGGGCGGCACAGACTCTAGGGCTACTTTTCGTAGATCCAAACGAGTGGACCAATGAGACTGGACTCGGTCGTGACGGCGTGGACTTGAACCGCCAAGGTGTCGCCGAGTTCAGTGGGCTCTTCAGTAGAGTTGCTGGGTTTTCCAGCGCACGTGTGGGAGACCATTGACAAGATGGACGCCCAACGGTGTTGCCCTTCTCTCCGGTGACAGTGGAGAGGGAGGGAGGGCTTTCCCCAAGGGAGGAAACCTTAGTGTCGGCGACAAGGGTGAAGGCGACGGAGGCGACAGCGGCCGCAACGGTGGAGGAAGCGATTAGAAAGTAGACGGAAGGAAGAGCTTTTCTAGGAGGCGCGTTGCGAAGCAGCCGAAGCAAGATTCGTTTTCCGAGACAGCATTAGGTGTCGCTGCACTGATCTGCAACTTATGTCACTGCAGCGCCTCTGACCGGGAGGTCCTAGGTTCGAGTCCTGATGGCGGCAGGATTTTCGACACTAGCTTTTCAGCTAGGTCGAATTCAGTCGCTGTCTGGAGGAGAATTCTAGCGGCCGGCTGCTCTGATCGGTAGTTTTCCGTGGTTTCTGCGATCAACACCAGGCGAATGCCGGAGTAGTACCCAAACAAACGGGCCATGGACCGCGCGCGATCTTTCCTTCCTCTTCCTTGTCCTATCCTCTCACCTTACACACACAGTTACACGAACATGCACTATACTCCAGGAGACGGGTCGGGAGCTTAGAGCTTGTCCCGGCTGGGGCGGTGCCCCGCTGGTGGGAGAGTCCTGGTTAGGGGATAACCCCACTAGCTGACGGAAGATAGGCGCCGGATCTCGCCATCCAGCGGGGAAAGATCACCGCCATCTCTCGAGAAAAAACATGCACTACACGAACGGGACTAATGACCAGAGCAGTTGACGCGCCCGGAAACACGAAAAAATCAATCAATCAATCAATCGAAGTGTTTTTAATTAGGGAATCAGCTTTGGAACTTAATTGACGCATGTGATACGCACGTAGTGATCGGTACTGAGTCATGGCTAATTGAAGAAATATCAGGTTCAGAAATTTGTCGAAATGACTATCAAATATTTCGGCGGGACCAGGAAACTAGAGACGGAGTGTCTTTATTTTAGTTAAATTATGTATAAAGGCCAACTTGAAATGGAAAAGCATTGAGTATGAAATTATAGGAGTATATATAAGCATAGATAAGTTGCAGACTATAGATCTTATTGGATGTTACAGGCCACAAAATGGTAATTATTCAATTCTTGAGAATATTCTCTAACTGGCGGAAAATTTCAATAGAACTGGGCGTACAGATATCACATGGAATTAAATCCGGAAAAGACTAAATTCATTTGTTTTACCAAGTCTCGCTCGAATGTACACTTTAATTATGAGTCAGGAACTAACGTTGTACCACGTGTATTTGGGTTTGGTCCTGAGTACCCAAAAACTGCGAGTATTTGGGTCTGGTCCTGCAAAGCGACTTGGGTTGGTCGGATCATATTTACAATACGGTAAAAAAAATCATGGAGGACGCTGCACTTTGTAATGCGTATTCTAAAAAACAGTAGTTTAAAGGCCCGATCCTTATCGCAAACCACACTTGTTCGTCCTATTTTAGAATGTGGAGCGGCATGCTCGGACCCCAACATAAAAGGACAAATCGAGGCGTTAGATAAAATTCAAAAACGGAGCGGAAAGTTTGTACATCATGGGCGCGTTGTTAATGGACGAGATGAAAGGGAACCCTTATCTAAGAGAAGGGAACGGGCGCCTTTATGCGTAATGTATAAGACATACAAAGAGGATATAGCATCGCTCAAAGATTACAGAAACCAGATTATAAAAGCGGAGGAGACCATCCTTTGAGAATACGATGTAGAAAGCATCGAACTGATATAGGCAAGTTCTCTTTGTGAATCGTGCTATAATAGATTGAAAAAAAACTACCAGCTAAACCATTGGAGGCTCTTCTTTCTAATGTAGTCAAATTTCAAAATATGTTAAATTCCTTCTACATCATCACTAATAGCACTCAGACTTTTATTGTTGTTGTTATTATTATTATTATTATTATTATTGACATAATTATAAATATATTTATTGGCTTTGATGTATTTTTTAGTTATCTTTCCTTACTGATTTTCATTGCTATTCTTATTTTTGTCTTTGTTATTAATATTAAAATGGACATGTCCTTTATACAGTGATGTAAAGAAGTATAGCTTAGTTGAGGGGAGAGGAGGAGAGTGCAGTGCGGAGAAGTGTAAAAAAAGAAGTGTTTTAGATAAGATATATCTTAATTTAGAGACAACTATAAAATTAATTAGACCTAGGATATGAATCTTTAATTCTAATGGTAATTTTATTTGTAAATATACGTAATATTTTTGTAATTGTCGTAATTCTAATTGTAATCAAGTTTGCCAGCGAGCATTGGCTCAAAGCTAACTTTAAAAAAAACTATGTCTAAAATACAAAAGGGATGGATGAATGAAAAAAATTCATTAATCCATTATAAATTTTAAATGTAACATGAAAGAAAAATTTAAAAAATGTGTACCATAAATTTTTACGAAATTTTATTTCACTTTAAATTTATATTCCCACTATTTGAAAAGTTCATTGTTGAACAGGGTCAAGAATAGATAAGTGGGTTTTATTTACTTTTGTGAATTCCGTCTTAGTGGGTGGGGAAATCATTTAGCAGTATGAATCGCAGTTATAGTTGTCGAATTTGTGTCAATATTGACTTGAAAGTATTTAGTTTTTCACCTAATGTTCTATTATTTGTAATTAGTCTTACAAACAATGATGACTGAGAAGTTTTAACTCTGACAGAAATTGCCGTAAAAATAGTATTACGTAACCGTTACTATGGGCGAGAATGTATGTGCCGTTTTAGCACAAGTTTCGAAGGCCACATGAAAGGAACAGCCCTGAAACAAAATTTTGTAAGTATTATAGACCTAGATGATGTAGAATATTGACACTTTAATTGCGCATACGTTTATGTTCAGGAAACGTTTCGGTAAGATTAATTTAAAGAAGTAAAAAGAAGATAAAATAGGTGACATCGCAGTATAATGTCATTCTATTAATATATATTTTAATTATTATTGATGATTCTATTACACAAATTTTAAATGTGCAATGGTGAGTAGCAATCTTCAAAATACTTCAAGCTGTGTCACAAAAATTACTGTGTCACAATTAAGACAACTGACGGTTTTTCAAAGAAATTTGAAGTGAACATACTAAGGGTGCCACATTCTGAAAGAAAATGATCTGGAAATTTTGAATCGGCAGTTTGAGGGTCACAGAAATTAAATCATAATGTGTTATTGTAGATCGTAGAATCAATATACAAATATATGAATTTCTATTTTTGAGTTATGCACACTCCTGGAGAGAAATGTAAATATTGTAGTGGTCCTACAGAGAAAAAACTCATGAGACCCATGCACTCGAATTGCATTATATGTCACCATGGCTACTTTTTCAATGCATCGACTTTCCAGGAAGTTTTTTTTTTTTTTTAGAATTTTCACAAAGGAGAAAGAATTTTAATGTGAAATACGGATACTTCTTTCCTACACTATAGTGTGGATTACCTTTATGAGTAAAGACATATACGGCAATCATGCGCATCACATCACGTACACATTTTACCGATATGTAATACGTATGTGGAAAAATGTTAAAGGAAAAATTTCGAGCGGCTTTTGACAAAAAATTTCGTAAATTTCAAGCGCAAAAACTGCACTTTTTTTTCAAAAAATGAATATATGATATTTTTTGAAGTGCTAATTTTGTACCACAGACTTCGTTTCAGACAAAAATCTCTTTCTTCAAATTTGTAGTTTGAAATTGTTTTTTTGCAATTTTCAAAAAATCTGGGATATTAACGACAATAATATCTACATCATTCTTTTAAACGTTATTTCCCCTATTCAACAACAAAATATAATCAGAAAATTTTGAGCCACTTTTTTTTAATTTTTTAAAACGTCTGTGGGGCTTCGTGTAAAGTACCCCGAAATTAAAATGTTTCAAAGTTCAGGAACCGTGACATCATCCAGAACGATTGGGGAGTATCAATTTTGAAGAACATCCTCGGAACGGTTTAGGCGCACGTCTTGGCGTTCGTTGACCACAGATGGATAGACGGACGGAACGACGGACATTTTACCGTCAATCAATTTCTACTTTCTCGTATACGTACGTATATACGGAGTAATACCCATAGTGTAGAGAAAATTATGTAATGCTGCGCGAAAAAAACCGCGAATTATCGACAGAAAAAAATTCATTTCCCTGCCCTGAAAACAAGAAAGTGAATAAATCCAGTTGCCACATTAGGAGGGAAAATCACCTAACACATGGAGTAACCAGAATCTCTGTTTTATGGATCCTTGATGCCGAAAAGCCAATTGAGAGCAAAACGTCCGTCCACCCATCTGTCCGTCTGGCCGCCTGCCCGTCTGTCCGACTGTCATATGTAAACAAGCCTAGCGCCTAAACCACACGTACGATCGTTTCCAAATTGAAGAGACCCTTGTCCATCTGGCTCTAGTTGAAGCTAGAGAATTTTGAAAAACTTCCTTTAAAATTTGGTGGTACTTTACATAAATCTCCCCGGAGAAAATTTAATCAGATAATTTGGTGCCATTTTGAGAACATTTTGAAAATGGTTTTCAGGCTTCATGTAAAGTACCCTCAAAAATCAAAATATCCGTTTCAAACTCATACTGTAAATTTATTCATAGTAAAAAAATACATGTGTGCACATGAACATTTTGAGAGGAGCTCATACCCTCCTGTAATAAAAATATTATATGCAGTGCTTACTCCTTTAGAACATGAAATATGATAAAAGAGATCAAATTAAAATCCATTGTATTTAAGTGTATTATTAATTGGTTGACATTAGGAAGGCGATCAAACTGAATAATCAATAAAAATGAGCCTGCTCCCATCAGCGCTGAATCCTTGGAAATGGAAAAAGGCAAGGACGAAAAGTAAAAAGTAATTTTATTGAACTTGTAATTATTACTTGCAGGTCTCTCAGTGTTTAAATTCAAAATAGTTCAACCAACAAGTTTTGTGGTTAGAATGTGATAGGAAAAAATGTAAGAAGTTTTAAAGAAGAAATATTAATTACAAAAGAAAATAGCTTTTATAAGTCCTAACATTTTTTACGTCATTCCCAAACAATAATTAAAGATTTGACTGGGGAGGTCCTAGGTTCGAGTCCTGACGACGGCATGATTTTCGATACTAGCTTTTCAGCTAGGTCGAATTCAGTCGCTGTCTGGAGGAGAATTCTAGCCGCCGGCTGCTCTGATCGGTAGTTTTCCGTGGTTTCTCCGATCAACACCAGGCGAATGCCGGAGCAGTACCCTACCAAACGGGCCACGGACCGCGCGCGATCTGTCCTTCCCATTCCTTGTCCTATCCTCTCCCCTTACACACATACACTTACACTAACATACACTACACTACCACATATTCCGGGAGACCGGTCGGGAGCATAGAGCTTGTACCGGCTGGGGCGGTGCCCCGCTGATGGGAGAGTCCTGGTTAGGGGAAACCCCACTAGCCGACGGTAGGTCGGCGCCGGATCTCGCCATCCAGCGGGGGAAGATCACCGCCATCTGCAGAGGAAAAACATGCACTACACTAACGGGACTAATGACCGAAGCAGTTGACGCGCCCGGAAACACGAAAAAACCACACCAAACCAATGACCCCGCCTTCTTGATCTCGGCAGGTGGCCCAACTGCTCTGCGACGGGGCGGGTGGGATGGAGCCGTGCGTGATATCAGGCCGTACTACAACGCAGTGGAACATATGGGGATAATTTTGAATTTTTTATCAATTTCTTTTTATCTAGGGCTCATATCCAGCCGACAGCCGGTTACCCTTTACGCCCCGATGGGACGCATATTCGACCATACACTAGACACCAACACACTTGCGGGCTCCTCTGAACTGGGGTCAGCAGAAAGCGAGGCCCTCCGCGACAATACATACATACAAAGTCAAGGGACAAACAGCCATGCCCAAGGCGGGACTCGAACCCGCGACCCTTCGGACCAAAGAGCTGAGTCGGTACTCGCTCTTAGCCACCTCGGCCATCCAGGTCCGCGAATTTCTCAATTTACTAGAAAAAAATCCTAAATTATAAACTTAACCTATTTTAGATGACGAGGGTGTACAAACACAACGATAATTCTACTTTTGATGAAGACTTTCCTCCAACTGAGACTGGAAAGACAACTAAAAGAACACTGTCGCAGATTACAAGTACATCTAGCAATAAAACATCTGAACTAACCCTGAATATTTCGGAAGAAAGAACACATGAGTTTGCTAAACCTGCAAAAAAGAAGAAAAAGAAGATCAACCGTGAAAACAACTCTGAAAACAAAAGTGAGAAAAAGAACATTAGCCCTTCAGCGGTGACGCTGGATCTGTCAGACCCATGAGATTCCTGATATGGTTGTAGCGAATTGAGTTTCGTAGATAAGACATTGAGATTCTCAGTACCTTTTCATCGCCTTCCATGCAGCGGCGTAATCACGATTCCGGATATTCTTATCTATTGTTGTGACTACGGCAGCTCGTTTTTTCTATGTCGGGTCTGATGGACCCAGCGTCACCATTGGCGTCCAGGTAACAGACACGTGTGCTTGTAGTTTGTTCTCAGGAGTTTCTTCGACAGTGTCTTCGCCCTCGTACCGGAGATCGAATTGAGTAAAAATTAATTGTACAATATAAGTAAATAATTAATAATTGTACTATCTTATACATTCAGTCACAGAATAACTCTTTTTGGGGAGGATTTAATTTATTTACTCATTTTATGTTATACCTTTTGCAATATGTCTTCGACTTCCTTCAACTTGATGAATGTTTGAGACCAGTAAAAGGTAAGAAAATTGTTTGAGAGCTTTTCGAAAAATTGTAAGAATTCTTACACTTTATCAGAGTATGGTACCGTGGATGAAAAACTCGAACCTTTCAGAGGGCGTTGCGGTTTCAGGCAGTGTCCTCAGTAAAGCGGCAAAGTACGGGATAAAAATCTTTTCCGTTATAGATGCACGAACATTTTATATCAACAATATGGAGGTATATTTCGGGACGCAACCAGACGGGCCTTTCAAAATTAGTAACAAACCGGAAGATGTTGTGGTAAGGTTCTGTAAACCAATTGAAGGTACAGGAAGGAACATTGCTATGGATAACTGGTTCACTAGCTACCCTCTTTCACAGAAACTGTTGACTTACTTGTTGACAATGGTTGGAACAGTTGAGAAAAAACAACCTCGAGATTCCTCAAGAATTCGTGAATACCAAAAGGAGAGAAATAAAGTCAAGTATGCTTGGTTTCCAAGAATCATGCGCCCTGGTGTCATACAACCCCAATAAAGAAAAAAATGTCCTTCTACTATCTACAATGCACAAAAATGACTCAATTGATCAAGCTACTGGTGATGCACGGAAGCCAGAAATAATTACATTTTATAACCTCACGAAAAGAAGAGTAGATGTCGATAAAATGTGCGCTTCTTACAGCTGTGTGATGTTGAATGTTGTTGCCATCAATGGATTTATTATATTTCTGTCCAAAACAAGCGTAAATATGAAAAGGCGACAATTTATGAAACAATTGAGTATTGAACTGGTAATGGATCAATTGCAATAAAGAGCGTCTGCATAATGTCTTCCCAAAGAGGTCAAAAACAGTGCGAGAAAACTAACCAATACAACACGTCCAAAGGAAAAACCAGTTGCAGGAAAGCGAGCCAGATATGCTAAATGCACGAAGAAGGACAGAAAGACACAATATTACTGTGTGAAGTGTTACATTTTTTTGGGGGGGGGCATGGAGTATTCAAAAATTGTGTGTGGAGACAGTCTGAAAAATTGTAATTAAATGTAAATAATGTAATCAATATTCATTTTTGGATAAATAACAAAATATTATAAACAAAACTTATTGAGTGCACATCATATGCCATTCCTGTTGTATCATTTTGTCCAGATCCATTAAAACAAAATAGTTATAACTAAAACATTAAGTGGGTCTGACAGACCCAGCGCCACCGATCGTGTTACAAAAAATGGCGTCATCACTGCAGGGTTAGTGAACAGTTAGCTCCAGTTAAAGAAAAATTGAAGTAACCTCTAATGTCTCTCTTCTCCTCCAATGTTCTAAAAAATTAGAAGTAACCTCCAAGTAGTTATGAACAACTCAAAGATTTTTTGGAAGATACGTACGGAACTAGTAATGCTCTACAATTATCCCTTAACTATACTAAGGAAACTGATAAGTTGATTGCATTGCTTAGAGATATGTACCCATTGCTAGAGGACAGAGGTATGAAGTCTCGTTTTACGAGAATCATGAAAAGGTTGAAGGATCCGGTAGTTTCTGATTCCTCAAGAGCATCCTCGGAGAACAAATGTTCATCAAGTGAAAAAGCAGAATGAAAATCAAAATTCTGCAATGGAACGTGAATGGCCTCCTGACACGATACGAGTTCTTCCAGAAACTTCAAAATGAGAATAACTTTGATATTTTCTGTATGCAAGAATCTAATTTCAAAACTAACTATTGTAAGCATATCAAAGGTTTTAAGTGTTACTACAAAAACAGATCGTCATGTATGAATGCTAGTGAAGGTGTGGCAATTTATGTTTGTGAATCGTTAGTGAGTAGTGAAGTGCAAATAACAAGTGATCTTGAAGTGGTTGTCGTCTCGATAAATATAGGAGCTAGGAACATAATGTTGTGTAATATGTACATTCCAAGGTCATTTCAACTGCGTAGCTGTGAACTTGAAAGTTTAATTCAACAAGTTAAAAAACCATTGATATTAGGTGATTTTAATTGTCACAATGCACAATGGGGCTCAGAAAGAACGGATACTAGGGGGAAAATAGTAGGTGATTTTTCAGAGAAAGAAGACCTTGTTCTATTAAATGAAGACAATAAGCCAACATACTTTAACGTGGCAACAGGAAATGTAAGCACTATCGATCTAAGTATGTGTACGCCGAATCTAGTAATATATTTACAATGGAATGTTCTCGATGATTTATTCAACAGCGATCATTATCCTATCATCGTGACCTTCGAAGACACACCGGAAACTGAGGTTATTTATGCGCCCCGATGGATTTTTTCGAAGGCAAATTGGAGCTTATATCAGCGAATTATTGAAGAAAAAATTAATCATTTAAACAGTAATTATGATTTTGACTTTAATCAAATAGATGTAAACTTAGATTTGAAGAATGACCACCGCCGAGGAAACCATTTCGAAAACTACTGGCAAAATAGGCAAAAGGAAGTTACCGTGGTGGTCAAATGACTGTGAGGAGGCAGTAAAGAAATATTAGCAATTATTTAATACCTATAAGAGGCACAATACTGATGAAAACAAAATCCGTTTCAAGTCTGCCAGAGCAAAAGCAAGGAAAATAATAAAAAAGGCCAAAAGAAAATGTTGGAGGGAATTTATTTCATCCATTAATTCCAATACAAACAGCAAAGAAGCGTGGAAAAGAATCAACGCCATAAATGGAAAATACAAAAGTACCAGCATTACTTCACTCTACACTCCCGATGGTACCAACTTACATGACCCTTGCGATATTGCAAGCAGCTTTGGGACATTATTTTCATCAAATTTCAGTGATCAGAATTATGATAAAACCTTCATCAAGTACAAAGAAGAAATTGAGAAAATTGAACCCGATCTTGAAGAAGGAAGCAAAGTAGATAATGATATTCAACATTTAAACGCTCCTATCACACTCAGAGAACTACATGAAGCAATACGCAAACTTAAAAACACCAATGCCGGCCCTGATGGAATCCCCAATGTATTCATCAAGAAGATGCCTTCATCTGCAATAAAGTATTTGTTGCATATATCTGATTTACATTTACAATGTATTTCCTAAAAAGTGGTCTGAAGCTATAATTGTACCGATACACAAACCAGGGAAAGTTAAATTTTTGATAAGCAGCTACAGACCTATTGCTTTAACATGCTGCTTATGTAAGCTTCTAGAAAAAATAGTGAGTCAGAGATTGAGGTGGCACTTGGAAAAGCATCAACTGATTACTCCATATCAAAGCGGCTTCCGAAAAAGTCGTTCAACAATGGACTGTCTTGCTTCACTAGAAAACAGCATATACAACGGTTTTGCTAATAATATGAACATATTAGTTTTAAACTTAGACATAGAAAAAGCCTATGAGATGGTGTGGAGAAGACGGGTTGTAAATATAATAACGTCGGCTAAGATTAAAGGCAACATTAGCAAGTTCATTTACAATTTCTTAAAAGAACGCTCAATCAAGGTTAGAGTAAACGGAATTTTATCAGACAGCTATAAAGTTATGAATGGCGTCCCGCAGGGATCGGTACTTATTGTAACTCTATTTTTTCATATCATCATTGACCTCCAAGACAAAATTAAACCTCCAGCTCTCATCAAATGTATGCGGATGATAGCAATATTAGCATACCTGGCAAAGATATTACATCATTAGAAAAAAAGACGCAAAACATCTTAGACGCAGCCATGGAATTTTCAAAGAAAACAGGGCTCAATATTTCCAAGACAAAATCCACGTTCATAATTTTCTCTAGGAAACGATCTTTTAGAAGAAACATTGAGTTGAAAATAGGACAGCATAAGTTGGAACAGAGTAAGGAAATTAAAATCTTAGGAATGATTTTAGATGAAAAGCTGACATGGGTTCCACATATTAAGAATTTAAAGAATGAGTGCATCAAAAGAATGAGTCTTGTCAAAGTCATCAGCCATACATCCTGGGGAGCGGATTATACGATTATAAGAAGAACTTACCAGGCAATAGTTAGATCCAAATTGGACTATGGCTGTATATTTTATGATGCGGCCAAGAAGAATATCAAGAGATTGCTGGATCCTATCAATAATATGGGAGCGAGACTGACGTGTGACCCCTTTAAGACCAACCCAACTAAGAGTATTTTGTGTGAAGCCAATTTATTATCTTTAGAAAAACGTAGAAGAAACCTAATTATGGGATATACGATCAAGTAGCAGCCAACAAATTGAATCCAATAAACAGAGTATTCGAATATGCATACAAACATTATAGAACATTAAATTATAAAAAGAAGCTCCTGAGGCCCTTAGCAATAAGGGCAATTCAGATATTAGAGAAGACACAAGAGAAACTTCCACTCCTAAGGATTACGATCTTACCTGTCTATGCTCCTTGGATAATACGAGACATCAACGTTATTGAATTTGCGAACATCCCTAACAAGCAGAATGCAAATCTTCGTGAAATTTGTGTCCAAATAAGAAATGAACTAGCAAAATATGATGATTACAACAAAATTTATACTGATGGTTCAAAGAATCTAAACAACGTAGGTCGCGCAGTAATAGCTTCATGTGAGGTGATCACCAAAAAATTACCTGATGACTTTTCAGTAAAATCCAGTGAACTATATGCCATAGTAGAGGCCCTTACATACATTACAAGGGCCAATCAAAAAAGGTTTATGATAATAACAGACTCTAAAAGTGCAGTATCTGGTATAATGAATCCATCTATTGATAATGTATTGGTCCAAGAGATAGTTGGAAAAATCAACAAACTAAGCAGTGAGGGCAAAGAAATAGCGTTGAGCTGGATACCTTCGCACGTTGGCATTGCAGAAAACGAATTGGCAGACAGAAAAGCTAAAGAAGCAGCAGGAAACGTAGTTAGAAGTGATATACCAGCAAGCTATCAAGAATATCTCAAGAGAGTCAAGAACAAATTAACTGATCTTGACACTAATGAATGGAACAACTTACAGGGGTGCAAATTAAGATCAGTTAGAAAGTTTGAAGATGATAATCCAACGGTCAGCTTCTGCAGAAACGATCAGGTTGTCTTGAAAAGATGCAGAATAGGACACACAAAATTTTCTCACAGCCACTTATTGAACAGGACTGATCCTGATAACTGCAATTCATGCAAGATTTCTCTATCACTAGAACATTTGTTTGCATACTCTAAATATGAAAGTTCAAGAAACAAGTACAATTTAAGTTCTCTTAAAGACCTCAAAAACAAAGAACAGTGCATTCAATTCATTAGCTTTATAAGAGAAATTGAAGTTTATAACTGTATTTAACCATATATGTATAATTCTGAGTTACTGTGTTATTTTGTACTGACTGTGTAATTATAAAAGTAGTCGCTATTAACCATATGTAGTTGATGCGACTTTAAATAAATTCAATCAATCAATTTAAAGTATTGAAAAAATGAGATACGTATTATTTACACAATGATGTACTACTCTAATCGTGAAAACAGCGCTTGATACCGCGAAGAACCTAAAAATGGTGACACCGAATCTATATCATTACTTAAAGTTTTGAGGAATACATTTAATTAAACATTTTGATTTGAGTTTTTCTCTCAATATGTAAATGGTTCTTAAAGGTTTTGTTGCCTGTTTCAAGCTTTGTTTTTAATTTCTTGCGCACTGCTTAAAGAAATTGCGCGGGTCTCATTTTTGATAAAATCCCTTTTTTGAAAATTTCAAAGCTTTAAAATGTTTTCGACATCTTGCAACAACTACAATAATAAATATAGAATTTTCTCCTTTACCAAAAACTCATCTTCAGAAAATCTCAATTTCCAATTTTTGAAAATATGAACAGTTTTTGCGTAATTTGTATTGAGATATACAAATTTTCTCTCTACATTAATTTCTCGCAAAGATCTTAGCGTCCGGCTTGCTGGGTCAATGGGTCACGATATATTATAATCCTTATTACCTTTACAATGGATTATAGGATCCGCAGACTATACAGCGCTGCTGGGAATCTGAAATAGAATGATTCTAATTCCTAGTTCATTACTGTTTGGATTGACTAAATGAAAGATCACTTTCTTTTCTAAAGAACAAAATTTAACAAAGTTTATTGTTACCTTTTTGCAAACAATATAGTGAATTTAATAAATGATTTTGATGTTAGGCCTTTTATTAAGATATCTTTGAATTTAGAGTTTTATACCGCGGTTAACTTATCTATTCTTCGTTGATGTCCCTCGAAGACTTCTCAGTCGAAATATCTTGCGAGCTTGCCGTAGTCCAAAGTTCCAAGAAATCCTCTTCTGCTCCTATCCAAGATGGTGTAAAACTATCAAAATTATCAGTCCCGATTACGTCCTATGACATAGTCCCGAAATCTATAACTCGATCACCACTCCCGACAAAGTTCCAATTTATGCATCAATATTACTTCCACATGCAATATCTGCAATATTATTTACTGTCCTTAAACTTTCACGATCTGAAAACCCGACTCTGACTATCTGCACTCCACTCGCTCCCACTCACAACCTACGATCCGTTCAGACACGCGATGCCGGTCAGAATGAAATCTTCCTGCTTGATTCATCCGCGAAGCTTCCTATTAAACTCCCTTCTTTTTTTTCATAACATTTGACCGTCATTCTCTCACCCAGCCAATCCATGCGTTCGTTATATTTTGGTGTAGCTGACCTTTCGATCGTCTAAACTTCTTAATGCATATTCCACCCTATTGTCTTCAAATAAATGTTAGTTTATATTCATGTGACATATCGGTATGTCACAGTATGAACCCATTGGCAATGTTTAAGCAATTTTAAACAGTTATTTTCTCAAAAATAGCTCCAATATTTTAAAACGTTTTCCTTATAACGACAAAGAAAGTAGTTCTGGTCCAGTTTTCAGAGAACCATCTTATTTTCAAAAATTGCAAACAACAAAAAATAATATTGCTAACCTAAAATATTTATAATAGTTTTGTTCAAATTTTCAAATCAATTCAAATCTGTTCCATAAAAAGTTCTTTAAAAAGGGCATTGAGGTTTGAAAAATATGAATAGTTTAGCGCAATTCTGCTATTTTCGAATTTGGTCATTCGAATTTCCCTCGATCATTCTCAGTTATTCAGTTATTCTCGATCATTCTCATTTATATCTCAGTTATTCTTTCAGCTAGTTGCCGAATTTATCAGTTTGGAATCGACAATGGCACACCTCTTCGCAACACGGCAGTTTAATTTCTGAAAATTCCTTCTCGTTTATTCCAAACGCAGTTTGTCGAATTTGTGTTTCTACATTACCTTAAAAGAATGAGTTTTTGCACCTAATGTTCTACGATTTGTAATGAATTTTACAAGTGGTGACTGAAATGTGTTAATATGAACAGATATTGCAGTATTACATTCTTTCGTAAGCGTTATAATATGAATAGTTGTTTTTGAGATATTTTTATTAATTTATTTATATTTATTTATTTATTGAACGTCAAAAATAGTGAAATCTGTATGCAAAGTACTCTAGGGAAAACTGTATTCAGCGCACGTTTTCTTAAATTCTGGGATCTCTATCCTGAACCACATACAAGTTGAATTCTAAATACACATGGCAATGAGCGTTTTTGGCAGGAATTCATAAGAAAAATTCGCCTTCCGTATATTTCAAACGAATCGTCCGTAGATGCTTTAATAAATCCGCGTTAGCACCAACGGGCAGCAGCGATATCCGTCGATGGGCTGTAATATTAACTTCTAATTTTTAAGGCTAAATTAAGCATTTCATTTTCGAATTTGTGTTAATACATCAGCTTTAAAGGATTTAGTTTTCGCATCTAATTTTGTATGATCAGTAATGAGTTTTACTAGCGATTGCTGAGGTTTGCTATTATGGAGAGAAAGTGCGGTATTATAATGTTATGTAACCGTTACTACGTGCGAAAAAGTAAATGCCATTATAGCTCCTCTACTTTTACATTCTCACATTCCGCTTGCAGATTTTTCAATGTTTCGTGGAGTCTTGCAAAACCTTAATGTCCTGACAAATTGTCAGAAATAGAGAGCGACGAATACATAAAATTGCAACGGGGAAACTACGACTCTTTCTTACTACGCAACAATCAATAGTGAAGAGGTAACACTCGAGTAATAACTGAAGTGGTGGGTTTCGAAACCTACATGATTCAGGGAGTAGTAATGAAATGACATGTGAAATTGAATGAAAAGGTGGGCGCGAACCAGTGATTACCCTTATTTTTGTACATATTGAAAGTAAAAAAACGGGTTGATTCTTTTCTTTTTATTCAGATATTTTCAGTCATTATATTTCGGGTATGTACTACATTACAGTGAGCTCAAGAAATCGGTGCCAATTGGCGTTAAAC